>QLNU02010639.1:0-42012 GCA_006491805.2 Dysdera silvatica
TGAGCTTCGGAGGGGTTTCCTTGTAAATTACCTGAGTGATTAAAAAAAGTTTTCTATATGAATTTGCGTCTTGATTTATCTTTGGCAAATTCATCGATGATTTAAGTATCTATTTCGTCCAAAATTTCTTGTTCTATGTATAATATGGCCATAGTGTTTAATCTGTCTTCTCCCATCATGCTCCGTAAATGATTTTTAACGCTTTTAAAAACTGAAAAGGATCTTTCACCTGATGCATTTGATATCGGTATTATTAAAAATATTTTCAAAATAATCTCTACGTTAGGAAAAGTCTAACGAAAAGACATTTCTCTTGCAGCCGAATAAATTTCTGATGCGGTTTTGATAATATCTTTGTTTTCTTGCAAAAATAATAAGTACTGGTCTAGTTCGTCGTCAAAATTAGAAATATCAATGTCATTTTTGTAAAAATTCTTCAGTTTTTTTTTATTGCGTTCCTTTTTGCTTCATTTGATAATCTGTGATCGAAACATATCTTAAAATGTTCTGTAATAGCATCATACGTCTGAATTCTTCGAGATAGTTCTGCCTTAGTGCTATCGCAAATGGCATAAAATGAATTGACAATGAAATTTTCCTTTCTTGTAAATTCATGACTGACTTCTTTGCTTTCATCAAAGAATATTTTTCTCTTCCGTGCCCTACGACCTTGTCCATCTTCTTCATCAACCGATAACTCTAACAACTCAATTGCTTCTTTTTCCACTTTTTCAAATTCTTCTCTGAAATGTTTGATAAAATTCTCCAGTGATTTCAGTAGAATAGAACCTTTTAATAGTTCACACTCCATTGATTGCAGTGATTTGCTAGTAGCATTTATTCTCTGTGGAATGGTATTCCAAACAACTGTCATCAGGGGCGGTTTGATATTCATTCATTTGTTTTCAGAAGTGAAGTTACCTCGACTAATGTGATCTTTTTTTTCTTCTTTTGAGTCACAGATTTCAGCCAAAGCCTTTTTTTATTTCGGTGTAAACTAGTTTTACAGCCCGCACGGCATCTGCTCTTGCTGACTATCTTTTGTCTGAAACTCTCTTCATTGAGACGGCGTGTTCACACGTTTCCCTCTTTCTGTACAAAATTTGCCAAAGATGGGTTGATGCACGAAAATGTGAATAAATTCTGTACAAACATAAAGTATTGAATTGCAGCGCTACAACTTTCTGCAGCGAAATTTCCAATTAAATTTAAAGAATGACTGGCACAAGGTATATAAACCGCACTAGGACTACGTTCTTTAATACGTGCCTGTAAGCCTGTGTACTTCTCTGACATATTAGAAGCATAGTCAAATGATTGTTCCCAACAAATTTTAATACTCACTCCTAATTTTGCTAAAATCTTCAATACTTGTTGTTCCAAATAAGAAGACGTATATCCTTCTATGGGAATAAATTCCACAAAACTTTCCACTGGGTGAAACATATCATATAACAAATGTCAATTGATCAACATGTGACACATCGGGCGTAGGGTCAATGATGATACTGTAAAATTTGCAGCCTTTATTTTGTCCATTATGTGTGCTCTTATTTGGTTACCAATGATGCATATAAATTCGTCACAAATATGGTGAGACAAATAGCTAACATTTTCTCGTCCTCGATTTCCATATTTTTGTAAGTGCAACTAAATCATCATATTCACTGACAAATTCCAAGCACGTCAAGTAGTTTCATTTTCTTGTAGAATCTTGGCCTTTTAGTGAATGTACAAGATACCAAAACGCTACAAAAATAATTGATACTGCTTGACAATTAGTAATAAGCTAAAAAGTACCTTATTTTAAAATGTGACGGTGAATTTTTTTAAAGTAAATGCACATCAGAATCAGGGAAATCAAATTTTTGAACGGCTAAGGGGGGACCCGAGCCCCTCCCTGCCCCCCATATGGGCGCCCATGCCCGTGGTTTTTGCCGCCCTTACCAAATGAATATTTACTTTCATATTGGAAATTATACTGGCAAAAAAAAGTTCTACAATTTGATACCGTTTTTGCCGCCCTAGTTTATAGCCTAATATAGCCTATTGGGAAATACGGCACTGAGTGACTTAAAAGATCCTTCATTTCGTTCTTGGTTTTTTAAGTTTTTAATTAAAAAAAAATTTTGAAAATAAAAAGTATTTTTAAATTTTGTGTCCTTAAAAAAATTGCGCTCTAGACACGGGTCTAGTCGGCCTAATGGGAAATACGGCCCTGAATATACTGCACCATTGGCGTAAGAACGGAGGGGATCAGTCCCATTGGAAAGTTCCCAGATTTGCAATTATGTTAAACGTTTAGGTTCGAAAATACTTGAGGCCCCGTCTCCCCATATTTTTTGAGATAAAAGATTTCTAGTAAAAAAAATAATAATAATAGAGATTTAAAAAGTTTAATGTTTTTTAATTTTTAATAAAGATAATAAAAGTAATTTTTAATAAAGATAATAAAAGTAATAAAAGGTGATCTCTAGTAAAAGTAAGCGTTAAAAAATTCCTAGTAAATTTTTCTTAGAATGAACTCAAAAATCCCTAAATTGGCAATAATATTTTCAGTTTGTTGCCTGAAAAAAGACAAAATTTCAAAGTGCAGTAGTTTTTTGCATTTCAAGATAACTAAAATTGAGTGATTCGGGGTTAAAGAGAACAATATACTTTGTCATCCAATAGTTGGGTTCGAGCCACTGTTATCTCAGCTTTAGTTAGCAACTAAAGTTTTTATATTTTCGTATAGATGGCAGCACTCGATTAATGCTTTAATATTCATTGAAGAGGTAAAAGCGCTCATAGCAGAGATGAGTTCAGACACATTTTTCGAGTCTCGAGCCCGAAACTTCAAATATGACTTTACCCTTTGACGCATAATTTGAGATTTTAAAAAAATTGCTAAACTACACCATTTAATTTCCTTTGAATTTTCATGTACACGTATTTCTACAATCCTCGAAAACGAATCATATAATTGTATTTCTTAATTAAGGAATTTCGATACTGAAAAGTTAGTTTTCAGTTTCAGTCGTATCCGTCTAAATGAGCCCGAGCCCGAAATCAAAAAGTCTCATCTCTAACTCGTACTCTAAATTCAAGCATGCGTAGCACTTCTGCAGTTATGGGTATCCACATGGGGGCTCACTAACGTAAAGTATATTAGTTTGCTTATATATTTAGTATTATTAAATATATTAATAAAATACATCAAAACATTTACGAATTTTAACCCCCCCTTGTAACTTTTAGATGGGTCTTTCAGGGGGTTTGGGGATTACTCCCCAGCTACGCCTATGATTAAAAGTACTATACATACATAGTTTTGTTTACACGTAATATCGTGTAATATTACTTAGTACCTTTATAAGTATAATCTCTAAACAATGTTTTGGCGTCATCGCTTTTACTTTTTTCATTTAAAAACTTTAGAATTTCCGAAGCTTTGACAAAAATAACCTATTTTCCATAAACTATACGTCACGATTATTGCGGTTTTGATTACTTTGGCACAATTACCAGCAACTATTGGGGTTTTGCTGTATATGATGCGGCCTTAAAGAAAATGTGTTTTGATATATCATGGGGGGGAGGGGGGCTTGAGCCCCTTCAATTCCTACGTCACAGCCTACAGTGTTGTAACAATTATCAAGCAATTGAAATAAATGGAACATTTTTATTTTATTTCGTACCGATTTAGATTAGGAGTTTCTTTAAATAAAATTATGAAAGTGGGAGTAAAGATACGCCTCCCCTTCAAGAGCGTACACAGACCTCCATTTGAGGTGGGGTTAAGGACAGAATTTGCCATGGTCTTGGAATAACACCCTTCATTTATCATGAAAGTTGGAATTTTTTACAGTGAAAAAATATATTTGGGGGTCATGACCCCTGTGACCCCCCCCCGTGTCCGCCCTTACGCCCTCCACTGCTTAAGACGTAGACTGAAAACCGAACCTAATAAAAGATTAGAATAGATAGCGATTAATAAAAGATTAGATTAGAAAGATAATAAGATTAGAGAGATTACATGTGCTGGTCTCTCAATATTTTCAAATTGACTCCCTTAATCCTGGGGCAGTATGTCTTTTGCTGGCCTTCGAACAACTGTGGGAGAAAAAAAAAGGTACTACGATTTCATTCATAAAGATCGAATGCAAAAAGCGCGGTCACAGTCGCTTACGAGGAGCAAATCAAGAAGTAGCCTATTTCTGAGTCAATGAAGGTGATTCCTGTAAGCATCGGACCACGCAACGAAAGGGTTATTCGAGTTTCCTTATATAGTACATCTCCAGAATTGTGTTCACAAACTGGTAGTTATTAAATTAATTAATATTGAAAAAAAAACTTTTATATTATAAAGAGTAATTTACTTAAATAACGCATGTTACTTATTTAAATAACACATATTACTTAATCCAGATTAATGACCATCATAAAAATTTAAGCTTAAATGTAATTTAAAACCAATTTCTTCACTTTTTAGTTCAATAGATGGCGCTGTCAGAATTTAACCCATTTGCTTCCGTCATTTAAGTATCTAATCCTATTAAACTGATGGAATAGATGCAAAAATTTTACTATAAAATTTCCCCAACACGACTTCAAAGAAACAAATGAATTACAATCTTGAGCTTAAAACAATTATTTATGAAATGGCAACTATTTTCGATATTTAAACTAAAAGGTAATGCTAAAGTGCACAGTTCTACAGTCCCTTTTTTCTAATTGTAATAATACAATAACAATTGTACAAGTTCATTTAGTGTTACAGTTTTAAAACGATAAAAATAAAATTTAGAAAAAGGAAAACATATACAAGTATAAGTTTCGTGGAGCGCCATCTATTAATATCAAATTTATTATTTATAAAGTGAGGAAAATTCAGTGATGTGCGATTACGAAATGTTTTTAAAATCAAACGAAGTGGAATCGAAGCAAATTTTCAATCGAGTTAATGATTCATTCGTCTTTGAACTTAAAAATCGAGATGTTCAATTTCAATCCAGAGTCAGCAGAAGTTCAGCCACAGTCCGTCTGTTGTTGCTGCGAATTATCTATTATTAACCATTTAAATTAACAAAAAAATAAGAGTAAATAATTTATTTTTACTATGTTAATGGACCTCACGGACCACTGAATTCATAATTTTAAATCTCGCGTATCATTAATATGCACTTTTTTTTTAAAGAACAAGTATAGGACTTCGCACAGTAACAACGGTAAAGACCCAAATGATTTGTTTGTTTGGCTTTTTATGGCGCAAAGAGCATCTAGGTATACCAAACGTAATTCAATGACAAAGAGTGAGGTTTTTCTTCTATAATTGCCTATGCTTATCACAAGTATATTTTGGATATAAAAATTTGCAATTAATTATTTAAACAGGAAGTTAGAAATTAGAACTTAAACGTTTAGAATTCTATCAAGTACATTTCGTGAATTTTTTTAAATATAAAGGCGAAAATTATCATTCACACACATACACAGAATATGAGAATTTATTAGAATATTATTTTTTTTATTAATGAAACATTAAAAATGTAAATAATGTCCAGATTTTTTTACGGACCATAAGTTGGCGATCGCTGATATAAAATATGGTAAAACACTTACCTTTAAAAAAAATAGATTGCCTTTGCTTGGCGTGCCCTCTACAGTCACATATTATAAATAATATACTGAACCCGAACTTTATAAAATTATTTAAATTTAATTTTTTTGTTGTATATTTGATGGAATAAAAAGAATGTGAGCTATATACTTTATTCCTGTTACGAAAGCAAAGTTACAATGCAAATTAAGGTAGAACTTTAATTCTAACAATTTGATTAACATTCATTTTCTTTTATAGCGCCATCTATGAATAAATGTTGAAACTATACCTTTCTAATCACACTTGAAAGGTTTTTTTTAACTTACTTTTACAAAAGTACACTGGTTGATCCTGGGGGAAATCCGACTACTCAAGCATATATAAAACTTCATCGCTAATTCAAAACAGAACTTCGTAGATAATGACGGTTATTTGCATTCTGGTACATGCTCAGATGCATACTACGGAACCAATTGTCCTATTAAAATATTGATAATAATAAATTATAATGGTGCACAATAATTTATAATCTGATTCGCATAAGTGCTGCGACCTAAACATCTGCAGCATCCCCCGTCAACAAAAATTTTGACTATTTTTTTATTTATCACAAAAAATCTCCTTATTAAAATAATATTATCGTAAACTTATTTACGTAAAATTATTTTCATGAAAAGGGAGTTTTTATAAAGAAAAATAATTAGTTGAGATTTTTATTGATAGGAGACGCTGCATATATTCAAATCGCAGCAATTATAATTTAGGAGATTATAATTTATTGTGCAATATTACAATAGAACAATTAGTGTTGTAGTATTCGTCTGGACATTTGTTTGTTTTTTGGTTTTACGGCTCAAAGACTACAGTGGTCATGCTGCGCCGGGACCTACTGTTTTCCGAGGAATCCGAACCTCTTAAGGCCTAGGGAACCAAACCCCGGACTACAGTGAGCAGTGCGATCTTTATGAGATCTCTGAGTAAGCGTTCTTTTTGCACTGCTGGGAGTCGAACCCGGATTAGCCGCGCAATAGGAGAACGCGTTACCACACTGCGCCACCGCAGGGCCTTAGACATTTGCTAAAATGCAAATAAACGTAATTTTTCACTCAGTTGCCTAATTTAGATGCAAAAAGCGCCACCTACTGCACAAAATTTGAACTAATGTTTTTCTCTGCTACAAAAAATTTCCCTTTGTGAGAATAATTGTTTTACAAAGCACATTCAAATATACCAATTCCTTCAATTTTTACGAATTTTTAAATGTTTACGAACTTGTAGAAGACCCGAACCAAGTCCCAATCAAGTTTTCCTACTTGTAATAGGTACCGCCATCTGTCGACACTATAAGGAAGCAATCTAAATTCGCAACAGCGCTTGAGAATGTGGTTTTCACTTTACAATAGCTACTCTTTCGGCCTGAGAGGCGGGCGGGCTATAATCCTTACTTCAATTCATTTTTCTCGAAGGAAATAAATTATTTCTGGATGGGTATTTTAAGCCACCATACCCCACCTAAGTCACACGAAACGCCTTTGCAAATTTCATAGGTCAAAATAATTCTACAGTGACCATTTGTAGCGTCTATAAAGGTAACGTTTTAAATGTTTCTTATAAAAGTGTTTTTTCTCTTTGACTTACTAAAAAAACAGTAATGAAAGTTTTCCGTTTATTTTGTGCTGCCATCTATTCGTAATCAAAACAACTAAAATATGGAAATATTTGTTGTGGATACTTGTGCATATGCTCAGACAGTATGGCAGAAAAATCTTTACAATACTAAAAATATTCTTTCAACCTTTTGGCAAGGTGTGTTAAATTTTTGACTTGGTTATAAAAAAAAAAATAAGTCTATGCTTAGACCAAATTTACTGCAATAACATTAAGGTATTCTAATAATTAGAGCAATCTAGTTTATTTATTTATTTCTATAGATTATTTGATAATTTCTCGTTTTCAATTAAGTTCATTACATATATTAAGATGCAATATTTATATTTTTATATATATACAAACGTCTATAAATAAAGAATAAATTAATGAACAAACAATTTGTTTTTGCTGTTTATGGTTGACGAATGCAATGTTTCTAGTCTAGCCCACTAGCAGCTAGGGAGAGGAAAATGCACAAGATTTGGATGATTTTACTGTCGTCACGTAGGGAAATTATGCCGGGTAAAGGGGAAATTTTTAGGGAAAAAGTTGAATATACATAATGCTTTTCTAACGGTTTTTTTATTGGTCTCTAAGCAACGTTGATAACATGAGTCTAACCTCGATTTAACATTTATTTTCATTGGCACCGAGAAAATCGTTACATCGGGAAAACACATCGGAACCCACGTGTGAGGGCGATGTATTCCGGACCCGTCCTTGGGCTGAAAATTGACATGCGAAATACATTAAAATTTTAAAAAATAAATAACAATGTTTTTTACATTTTCGGTCCTCGCCCAAGCAAAAATCATGTGAACGCTATTAATTGGAGTTGAAATAAGAAATCATGGAAGGAAAATACAGTTGTTCATTAAATAAAAAGAAGTGTTATCCAGAGTGGAAATTAAGCCCGCTATCTCGGCTGATGGAATTTGCAAATTCAAATGTTGTTTCACTGTAAGAAAATATTTGTCCTTTCAGACACATGTGAACAGTGGGGCAATGAAGGTTTTCGCTCCCCAGTCTCGGAAGTGGATGAGCGAAATTTCGGGGACGAAATTTCGAAAAGATATCTTACCACCCGCACGGTTCTCCAAAACGTTGGCACGTCCCTGTGTCCTTTACACATACATCTGAATTCATACATCATGTTCAGCTTTAATCTAATTTGATAGATTTTAGGGTAAAACACTTATTTAATCAATTCAATATTGTTCCTTAGTTCTTTATATCCCGAATTATCGCAGTTTCATATTTCAGTTACTGATGGATTAAGTTGGATTGCCATGAATTAAAAACAATTTTAGAATTTCCCCAAGTTCATTGACTTTCCCAATAATTAAAACTTAAATATACACAGTAGAAGGTAAGAGGACATCAGGGGCAATCAAACCATACAGGCGTTTCCGAACCATCTAAATTAAATTTGCCAGTCTGATTTTATAGTTAGAAAATATACTAAAACCGGACAACGAATAAAGCAAAGTAGACTTTGAAGCTAAAAAAAATATCATATTCATTTAATTTTGTTATTTCACGAGTTTCTACTAAAAGGACAAATAATTGTGATGTAAGTAAATATTTCCAGTAATTTCTTTTCCATTTATTATGTTGTAGTGGCAGCAAGAGTGCTTTCAATCTTTATTTGTTTATGATCGTTTTATTTAGGTGTCGAATTGTGAGAGAACGTTGCAATCCATTTTTATTAATTCCGATTTGTGAGTATTATTAATTATTTTATAATTTTTGGCTTTATCGTAGTTGATGGCGCATTTTGACCAACGGAAATCGATGAATCATCGACAGTTTTTGATTCCAGCTTGTTTCTTTCGTTGCGAACTTCTTTGTTACTACACAAGCCGGCATAGGTGTAGTGCTATATGGGTCCGAGCACCCTCCCACCCCAATAATTTGAAATAAATTGCAATTTTACATATACTGTAATGTATAAATGTACATAATATGTGCTTGGACCCCCAATAATTTTGAAAACTCTACGCTGATGCAAGCTGGAAAAATGTACTTTCTTTTCGGCCCTATTTCAGAACATGCACCCCTTGGCATGTTCTATTTAATTATTCAGGGGTGTACCGTACATGGGCGTAGAGTTAAATACATCCGTGGAGCCGAGGACTCGCCTATGTTTTTGGAAACTGTTAAAACAATATTCTCTCCGCAAACAACCCGCAAAGATTAATACCCGAGTTTCTTTGAAAAACATCTTATTTTTCTATTTTCACTATCAATAGTTGGTAACAATACAGATGTATCCCTTTCTTTGTTGCCATTTCGCCAAAATTCATTCTATTATATTAAAACGGACGGAAGATTTTGTGAAGCGTAAATAGTGTGTGCATGTATGGGGTAGTTGTATTGTAGTGTCACAGCATCTGTTCTGCCATTTTGCTGTAGGGTGCATTTCGTAGAGGTAGTATTTTGTGAATTGTAGGGATAGGATGAGTGAATGTTGAAATTTTTTGTTTCCTTCACGGATTGGAATTTAAAGTATGTTTGGGATGGAGAGGAGGTTTGGGAGGAAGAGGTATGGGGGAATGTGGAGTATCGCAATGTCACCAATGAAAAGCTGTTTGACTCATACTTCGCAGAATATATGTGGAGGCGGCGTCACAAAGACGAAGTGGAGGAAATGTTTCCACAAGTCATAAAAATTCAAACGCTTAAAGACAGAAGTAAGTTTTTTTTTGTTTAAAACAGTATTAAAAGGGTGTAATAGGTAGTAAACAGTATAACAGGTAGTTAGTTACTCCTTAAAGAAACATGACGGTCAAGAAGCGAATGTATGAGAACATCATGTGATGATGTAATCCTGGAAGGAGGAGCCTTGTTGACAAAGCAAGCAGAGGGTACGTATTGAGGCTCAATAGTTATATAATGTTGTATCCAAAAAGCCTATAATGGCAGGCTTTTTAGATATAGCATTTCTACTACCTTCATTATGTGATGGTTTTCGTAAGTGGGGTGTGTGGAGCTTTACCTGCCTACTAGACATCTATCGATCCGGGGAAATTACTGGGTCAGAAAAACGCCTGAAAATATCATTCCATCATCGCAGATGTTCACTTTGCTAATGTTCCAATGGGAAAACTAGGAACTGATATGCAAATGCAGTATGTAGATGGACCATACAACAAAATTCTTGGATTGATGTTAAAAGTATAGCTTGAGTTTTGGCAATATCGTTGGAAGGAGCTTGGTAGGGTAGGTTTGTCATGTAGTTTCACCCACGAAAGACAATCGGGAGGGGCAAAAAAAAAAATGGTTCAGTTAGTGTTAAAACCATTTACTCAAACTAGCACACCTTAAATCTGGATTCCACTCCTAGTAGTTTTTAAAAAAAGAACGCTTACCACCTAAACTGCACACTTTGGATGGAGGCTGGTTTCCTCGGTCTTAAGAAGTCTGGATCTGTCGGGAAATTATAGGTACGTTATCCTATATTGGTGTAGTGGTGACATAGTTGTCTGTTCGCCATTAACCCAAGTTTGGCTCTCAGTGGTGTCACAGAACACATACTGGTTTTTCTGTCAGTCGAAGTCCAGAGTTTGATTCCCCTGAACAGTGAAGCTTCAGCTTTCTCGAGAAACCGCAGGTCTCGACACAACATGACCTTTACTGTCCTTGTGTGGTAAAACGCATTTTAACATTTCTGTGTTATACAAGAAAAGCATTCTGTGGAATGTTGGATTGTATTTCTTATTAAGAGGGGAATATATATTTGTAGACTGTATTGAATATAGATTAGATTATAATAATTCTGTCGTCTGAAATCAGTTCATAATTTGTTTTAGTCATGATGTGTTTCTTCATTTCTAGGATAGAAATGGCTGACCGTTACAATGTTCACAGCCAGTTAGAACATTTGCAATCGAAGTATATTGGAACAGGGCATGCAGACACAAACAAATTTGACTGGGTCGTTAACCAACATCGTGACAGCATTTCATCATATTTGGCCCATTTTGACCTTTTAAACTACTATGCCATAGCCGAGAACGAGTCGAAAGCGAGGGTGAAATTCAATTTGACAGAGAAGTTCCTGGCTCCCTGTGGCCCACCGCCAGAACGAGCAGAAGACTGAAATAACAAAAAGTTTATACAGTATGAAATTTTGCTTTTGTATGGATAAGTTGGTGTAATACAACCTTCGTTGTCTTTCCACAGTAAAATAACCAATGATGTTGGATTTCTTTCTGAAAATAAATATTTTTGTTTAATAATCGGGTGGAGTTACGTTATTTTGCATGTGAAGCTTTTCTTAACTTAACTAAAATTGTGAAAGGGTTCTGGTTCATTATCTGGATGCGGTGACCAACCCTTTTTTTTTGTCTTTAGGCAAGTGCCAGTTTTGGGCTTTTGTACCATTGGCGCAGGAGTGTTTATGTTCTGGGATTTCTTTTTCAAAAATTATAAAAATTTTGTTTTGTTTCGTACAATTTTTATATTCTTGTGGAAATCAGTGTCTTTACTAAAAGTATTACATAACGTTTCAGGGAATTTTCTGGCATATTCAGGGAATCTGGTTCGGACTTACAATCATCCCTGCATTGGCATGCCACTTGGGCCATTGTTAAACCTAATTAGGGAACGTATAGCAAATGTGTTTTCTAAAAAAAAATATACATATACAGTGCATTTTAGAACTCTACGTCCAAAATTTAATGGGAGGTAGGGAACACCAAATTAGGCATATTGGCTGTTATCTCCATGTCCATCTATGTTCAGGTTCGGCGGTATAGTGTTTGCGTCCACCATGTTACTACGTAACCACTTAAATAAAAATTTGACACCAAATTGAAGTTATCAGTCTAATAATACAGCACAGACCAAAAAATTGATAATTCTGTTACTTGGTTGTGAGCAGTGTTATCATTTAGTGTAAGTAAACATAAAACTACCTTTTTTTAGCACACTGGAAAAGAGTTATGAACTGCCAAGTACATGCAACAGGTAACTACTGATTTACAAACTCGCCAAGTACAGAAATCCAGATGTCTGTTGGCATAAAATAATTGTAAAAATTCTTGAAATGGCGCATTGTCGCCATATGTGTAAACCTTGAAGGCAGTGGACCTAAACACTAAATTCACTATAATTCCCGAACGGCTAATTTTAAGAAAAGAAATCACTGAACAAAAATTGTTTGTTTTGATGTCCTTTACCTATTGCACATACTTGGCAGTTCAGTGTGCAAAAAAAGGCAGTTTTATGCTTACTTTCACTAAATGATAACACTGCTCACGACCAAGTAACGGAATTTTCTGATTTTTTGGTCTGTGCTGTATTATTAGATCGATAACTTTAATTTGGTGTCAAATTTTTATTTATGTAAGTGGTTACGTAGTAACACTGTGGATACAAACACTATATTCACTATACCGCCGAACCTGCACCTAGATGGACATGGAGATAACGGCCAATATGCCTTATTTGGTGTCCCCTACCTACCATTAAATTTTGGATGTGGAGTTCTGCAACACCCTATATATATATTTCTGCACGTGTGTAGTGGGTTGGCTGCTGTACTGCTTTGTATCTTTTATTTTCTACAGAACGTTTTAGCAATGGTTGTTCCATTTATGTGATGAATATGCTTCCACAACCTTTTTACAGTTGATATAAACATGGAATAGAAACACGAGTGGATGTTAAATATCTTCTTACAATTTCTATCTCATTTTAATCAGTTTTTCCCAGAGTTGGCTTTCGGCTTGCAGAAACTAGTTTTCCTCATGCCAGCGGCAGAAACTGGTTATAATCAGTTTTAACTGGCAGACACTAATAACTGTACCCAAAACAGTAGTGCATGATTTAATAGATGGGATATTGCAAATATATATATTTTATTACAATAATTTAGCATATTATAAAGCTTTATATTAATAATTTTAATTAAAATATTTTAAAATAATTAAAAATACTCGGAGTAAATCAGAGGTTGGTTATAAAAACCATATTTTTAAGGTTGTTTTAACCTATTAGGCCTATTTTGTCTTGTCTTCTTTACATCATGAGACCTGTGGCTATAAAATAGAAAGCAACAACATTGACAGACTGGCTATAAGAAAAAGCTTCAATGGTTTACGGCCAATCAGATAAGCTGTATTACAGCCAATGAACCACACATTTTCTTTAAGTTTGTTATAAAGTATGTGGTATCCGTAAAGGTTAAAATTCATGGTCATCACTAAATATCAAGGAATGGTGATTAAAAGTACGAATTCAGTCACCATCACACTTGCTTGCCACTTGGTTTCCCAATGCAATCCTGTCTGTTTTGAGTCTGCACGGAGGTTACATTCTAAATCCGCAAACTACTTATTATTCTTAAGAAAAAATGTTGATCAAACGAACCCTTCTAAGGTTGCAGTATTTAAATGTTTTGTGGCCACGAGAAAGTGGCTATAACTTAAATGAAGTGGCCTCTAATAAAGAGGGCCCTGCTAGCCAGTGGTGACTAACCAAATATCTGAGTTTTAAGCTTTGGGTATCCGTTTATAAATATTTGAGAAATCGGTACAGACAAGGTGCTTGGCTAAAGGAGTACACTGTGAAGCCACAGATACCTGGCAATATAAGGTGGAAAAGTCAGATCGCTTGGAATCGTTCATAAAAAGCCATTCATATTACTTTCAGGTCATGAAAATGATATGGATGATCAAGGGGCTGTTCAAGTCATAAATTATCAGATAATTAATAAAGATGTAAAAAGACTTGTTGCGGCTCTTAAAAGCCTATTGCTGTTGCCATATATATATATATAAGAAGCGAAAAGTTGACTTTCCTATTGCAGAATCATATGAAATTTGGTTATCTTTATGGATGATGATAATCTCATAGAAATGAATTAAAAAAAAAGGGGGTAAAAAGTAGACGTAATTAGGCAACAACTCAACATTAGAACCAGTTTATATGTTGCATCCAAAGTACATGTAATCTAAATTGTCACAGGAGCAGGAAGAAAACACTATGAAATTCTTTAATGTCACTAACCCAAATTTTGTACTTCACATTAAAGCTTTTCGAGCAAATTCAGCTCCTTTTCCTGAAACATACAATAAAATTTTAGGAAATGTCCCAGCTTCTATTGTGGGTAGATTTACCATTTTCCACCCCCTTCCTATTCTCCCAAATCAGTTGTAGGAACATAAAAATTGTTACATTCAATATACGCTACAAAAGTTTATATTGACGATAAATATGTTGAAAAACAAACTCATAAATTGAAACATAAATATTAAACAATATTAACTTATATTGAAGTATTATCTCTTCTTGGTATATAATAAATCAAATTCAATTTTATTGAAATAAATTTTAATTTTAGCAAAAAATAAAAGCCTATCGAACACTGGTATTTAAATGGAAAGCATGACGTCTAGCTTTCTTCTCGGCAAAACATCTGATTATATCATCAGATACCATCAGATATGGTATTGATTTTGTTATATCAGACTCAATACACAAAATTTTGCCGCCCCAGTCTATAGCCTAGTGTTGCCTATTGGGAAATATTGCACTAGCTTCTATGTGGTCGCTTAGTTTAAAGAAAATGATTATAAATGAAGGTTTTGTCTACTCTTGCTTATGCAGTGATCATATTGCCTACAGTACTGGTGGGCTTGGAAGAATATTTTTCTTAAGCTATTGGTCTATTCATAATAAATAAGAAATTGTTTGAATTAGGAAATAACAGCAAAATTAGTCTTTTGCCATAAACTGCTTCATTATACAGATCAGCCTGAAGTTTGATGCTAGTGATTTTGCTGTGATATAGCCTTTTAATGAATATTATAAACATTGTAACTAAACCTATTTTACTTTAAAATGTATTTCTTTTTGCAACTTTGCATATTTTGATAAGTTTTTAATGCAAAAAAAAATAATTATTTTCTGAGTCTCTGCCTAATATTACCACTTTTGTGATAGAAGCTAGTTTCTGCCATGCCAATTTTAGTTGCCTTGGCAGAAACTTGCCAAACTTAGTTTTTCCATATCTGGATAACTTTGTAGTGCGATTGTATAGGCTCTATTCGTTCGAACAGTATCACCTTGCACGTGAGTGTTTGGATTTCGTATGTATTTAATACAATTTTTACCTTTATAAACTCTATAACAAAAAAACAACACACTAAAAAGGAGTTGTCCGATATAATGAAATTTCGTATGCAAAGACATTTTGAATATCAACGCCGATGGTATGGCGTGATTAGATGGTGAAACGTTCGAAAGAAAATAAATATTTCTGCCTTCGGTGGGACCTGAACCCACGACCTTCCACTTGCCGGGCGGATGCTCTGCCTACTGAGCTACGAACGACAATATCTAATCTCTTTACGAACGTATATAAAGACTATTTACTGATGCCGGTTATTTCGCAGAATGGTGTAGTACATAGACTACTATTTAAACCAAATTACGAACAGACAGTTATGAAATTGATCAATTCCCTAATTGATGTCGCTTGATAATGAGCTTACTGTACCGGGGTGCTGTTCCCTGAGCTTCAAAATTAAAACAGAGAAACTATAGTTATAGATGTAACATTATTAAAACCTTAAGTTTGAAAGTTGAAATAATATACCAATGAAAATGCTGCCATGCAGAAAAAGCTTCTATATATAATAAGGTAATCCAACAAAAGGTATGGATCACATCAAATAAAATGACAAAGCATTTTTATTTCGCACTTGCTACACTATGCTGAAAATATAACCACATGCCTTAAATTTAAAAAACAGAAAGAAAATGTTTTAAATTTTGAATGACCTCTTATACAATTTTTATTACCTCTTATACAATTTTTGTTTGAAATTTGGTGGAAAGGGGACATGGAACCATAATAACAACATCGGAGGTCCCCTCTGCTAACAATGCCCATGGACTTGTTTTAGATCCCAAGAGGGAAGAAAGGGTGAGGACACACCCACAAGGGAAAGGCTTAAGGTTGCAACATAATGCAAGGTTGATTTTACACTTTCTGGCTTGCATCATTTTGCTTCTCTACACCCCATATTATCACAGGATGTAATTCTATGCTATAGTTCGTGTATAGAATTTGGTCACAAATTGATAATTCAATGATGTAGATATGAGTTCTCAAAGAAGTATATGATCGATGTGTGTTACTTTTACAATAAGCGTTCAATATAATCAAATTGCATGGATTGGCTGTATGTAGTACTCTCATGATCGAATTTATTTTAGTTTGTACTGATTAATTCAATGAAGCATCTTTGAAGATAATTTTTTGTCGTTAATATGGCAAAATTCAAGCCCATTTTAAAGGAAACGTTATTCATTGAGAATTTACTGTCATTAAGAACTATTTGTAAAATTTTATAATATTGGATGTTTTAATGTTTTGTGTTTGTTTTCAGAAATGATAGTGTGCATCGGACCTTCATCCACCGGAAAGACATTATTACTCCGTAAACTTCAACATAAAGAAATTTACATAGATCCATTAAATGAAAATTTTGATACTGTTCGAACTGTTGGAACAAACATAGTTACGCTCAGACTTGGGAAAAAGAACATTAGAGTGATAGAACTGGGTGGTGCTATGGCACCTATTTGGCATAACCATTATGACAATTGCCCTGCCATTATTTTTGTCATTGATTCCTGCAACTTTCAACAAGTCAGCTGTGCCGGAATCCTTCTGCTGGAGGTATTGAGCCATCCTTTACTGGAAAAAGCAAAATTTCTCATCGTTTTCAACAAAACCGATCTTAAGAGTTCAATTAGCTTGCAAGAAATGAAATGCTTATTAAGAATCAGTGATATTTGTCAGTATGCAAAACAAGAAATATCTGTCATTGAAACAAGTTGTTACACAGGGCGAGGACTCAAAGACATCAAAGAATGGCTGTCTCAGTTTTGTACAAAGTGATTAAAAATGTCTTAATAAAAATATTTCGAGCTATTTGAATAGTTCATTGTTTAAGAAGTGGCATCAATCTGTATGTCTTTAGTATCTAATGAGAAATATCCAATAAATTTATATTCATATAGTTTAAATTGTTGTACGATTAGATGGGAGTTTTTTAGGTAACTTCACCTTACCCGATTTAAAAGTCGTCTTGAATCAGTCCCGTTTCAACTGCATCAACGAGTAATCACAAAGCACTCCATGTATTCCATAGGGATGAAGGGGAAAGTATAATACCTGGAACCACTAGCAATCCATACCTTATGTCATGCAGCATTATCATACTGGAATTGGGCCTGTTGATTAGGAATGATAATGCACACCTAGACATGTGACCAGGGTTTGAGCTATGGTCACTTTTGTTGCAAAATGCTTCAAATTAAAATGCGAGGAAAAGAATTGTGTCTGTCTCAAAATAGAGACAGTCGTTTAATATCCTATCATCAAACTTTGCAGTTTTTTTAAATAATTTTACTTTATGTTTTATTGTTATTTTTTCTAAACCTTGAAAGTATGCAGTAATTCAAAGCATTGTTGATGTGAGTAATTATGTTGATACAATTTTTTAGCGATGAAAGCAACTAATCTTTTTTTTTAGAGCTTTGCTACAAATTTGTTTTCCCATTTTAGCGACGGCATTATTTGAGCCGGCTTAAACCCTGCGTGTATGTGTGTGTGTGCTCACCAATCATGTCATTATTTTACATTACTTTGCACATTATTTTACATCAGTTTTAACGGTTATTAAGCAGCTGGGATCAGTTGCGTCATGCTTCGACACTATATTCTGACCTGCACATTTCACATATCAAGTGGAACCAAGATTTGTCTGACTAGGTTATTTTGTTTTAATTCACTTGATCCATTTTTATGATATCGTGCCCACTGTACAGAAATTTTGGGGTTTGCAGCCAGGATTGGTAAATTTATGCCAAGGCAGCCAAAACCACTGGTTAAAACGGGCATGGCAGAAACCCAGAAAAATAATTGTTTTGTGTATTAAAACTTAATCAAAATACAACAAATTTCAAAAAGGAATGTATTTCAAAGTAAAATAGGTTTCGCTACAATGTGTATAATATTTATTCAAAGGTTATATTAGTTGTTCTCAAAGGGTGTGTCCAGGTGCACTCTGGGAAATTCCAGGTATGTGTGGGGTTATTATTAAAATGATTTTTTAGTCATATAGTTAAATACAGGGCTATATGGAAATTGATGCACCTGTGTGAAATATACCCACCTATAAAAATTAATATTAATAAAAATAATTTTTGCATCTCCCTCTCTCTTTTATTTATCAACATTTTGTGTATAGTGTGCCTAATATTTTTTGTAGGACTTCAAGTGTGCCATGACTTCAAAAAGTTTGGGAACTACTGGATTACATTATAGCAAATTCACTAGTGTTCAAGTTCAGGCTTATCTTTTCAATGAAGCAGCCTACAGCAAACTATCAGTCTTACTGTTGTTTCTTAACTCGGTTCATTGGCAGATTCAGTGAGGGGCGGAGGGAGGAAAAAAATAAAAATGATGAATATTTTATGTATTGTTTGTTACGACTGTAATAAATAAAAGTCTTACACAGGCGTCCAAAGTCTCTAAGTCTTGGAGAAATGCGATCAAGACGTTTTTCCACGAATCTATAAGCTACTTGCCTTTCAAACTACGTTTTCAGTAAGTGTTGCTTCAGCAAAACGTAGTTTTTTATCGTTGAAGCGCCGTCAAACTTGGCTTCGAACGCGGATGACAGAAGAGACTTTTAATACACACTCACAGAGATCTTCATATTGATGTAAATAAAGTTATTGACAAATTTTCAAAGAAACCAAGCTGGCTTGACTTTGCACTATTAACTTAAAGTTTCTTAGAAAGTTGCTTGTTATAAAAAAAGTAAAATAATTACGATGTTTTTGTAGTTTAAATTTAAACTTGTTCTATTAATTACATTGTAAATTATCGTTTTTGGTTATTGTATATGTCTCCTTTACTAGCTTATCCTTCTGTCATACTCAACAATAATCTACCCTAAGCCATATATGTAGTTTAATTAACTTTACAACTAATTACAACTTTAATTCATTGTCGTAAATTAAATATTTTGGTGAGTATAAAGGAAGGCTAGTAATATAACAACATTTACCTAAACTATTTAATAGTCCAAAACTAAAAATTTCCCCGTGAAGGTCCCCAAAACCACTCCCCCTCCCCTCCCCCATAATGACGTTCTGGATTCTCCCTCGTCTCAGTTTCTTAATTTGTTAGGAAGAAACGACAAGCTTGAGAAAAGTATCCTTTTGAGCACAACAGAACTTGCAGGCATTGTCGTCATTGTGTGAAAAAGAGTTGCAGAATCTTTATTTATAGTTGTTTTTTTAAACTGGACCACCACATTAAAACTGGGAAATTTCTAAGATTTCATTGCAGTGATATGTTTCAGAAAAAGAAGCATAGTTTTGCTCAAAAAGATACAATGTAAGATGAAAAAATATGGTTTAATGACATTATAAGGAATTTCCTAGGATTTCTTTCCTGCTCATGCGACAATTTAGATCCTTTAGATTTTGGATGAAGCATATGATGGTTGGCTTGTTGAAATTTTATCATTCAAGGATGGTGAGGATCATTCTGCACCAAACAAGTTGAGGCGTTACATACAGTGTAAAGCTAGTACATGATGTTGAGTTATTACCTGATTAAATCTACATTTACCTTTCTTCGATTAATTTTTATGAGATTATCGCCATTCATTAGAGTCAACCAAATTTCACAAGCATTTGCAGTAGAACGCTGATCTTTTCGGATCTCATACACGGCAACAGCAATAGGTTTTAACAGCTGCAACATTTTCATTAATCAGCTGATTATGACTTGAATATCATTTTCATGAGCTACAAGTAATATAGACATTCCTTTATGAACGATTCCAAGCAATCAACCTTACTGTTCCACCTTATATTGCCAGGTATTTGTAGTCTCACAGTGTTTATGTATTCCTTAAGCCAAGCACCTTGTCCGCAATATTCTTAAACAGATAACATATGCTTTACAACAGACTCATTGAACAGAAGCGTTGCTCATTGGTATACAGCTTATCTGATTGGTCATGAAGCAGTGAAGTTTTTTCTTATAGTTAGTCTGATACTCCCCTTACCCACAACTGCCTTGCGATTGGTTACGCTGTCTGAGCGTCCTGTCTGGGATTACAATGCCGCCTTCGGTGGCCACCCTTCCCAACTTCTCCCCTGCCCACTCTACTACTACTATAGTCAGTCTGCAAATGTCAGTTTTCATTTTATAGCCAAAGGTCTAATATGATGGGGAAGATAAGAATAAATAGACTAAATTAGTCAATGTGCGCTTCGAAAGATGGTATTTGTAATGCATCTTTGATTTATTCTGAGCATTTTTTTTAATTTTTTTAAAACACTTCCATTGTTCAGTTAATACAAAACTTTATAATACTCTAAATTATTGTAATAAAAATAAATATTTGCCATCTTTAATTTACTAAATGATACAAAAATGTTTTAAGTATTTTACTAGTTTCTGCCAGTTAAAGCTGGTTATAACCAGTTTTTACCAACAGAAAACCAATCCTGTTTGCAATACAGATGGAGTAGGACTCAAATGGTCAGATGCTGCGAAATTCCATTCATGACTTGTGCTGCAAATTATATCAGAAATTTGTTTCTAGTTACTGCTACTTTATTATGTGTATTTGGCAAATTGGTGCATGTTTATTCCCTTTTACAGTCCTGTTGAGTCAATGTTACGCTTAGTCATAGGCCAACCATTTTCATTTACAGGAAGATCTCACATTAGTCACTCCACACTCTCGATACAATTGTTTTGTGAAGGCCAGTCCAATTTACTATTTGTGAGATACTAAGACTAGCTGTCTGATCACCCCATTACCCTGTGTCTTTCGAAGTCGCTTAAATTAATTATCTTTCCTGTGTTGCATTGATCCAATGTTCTTACACATTTACCTCTTTTCTATCAACCTCTTTACCCAAACCTGTTTTACGTCACAGTTATTAACGCCATGAACGGTGATTGCTATTCGGTGTTTCTAGTGATTTAAATATTCGGTGTACATAATGTGACAATTTTTCTACTCAAGCAATAAAAACAATTGTCTGTTGGGTAATCAAGTGCCCACTGTATTGCTTAATTTTTAAATGTATAGAAAAACCAATGCTAATGAGTAATATGTCATAGATTGGAGATACCATGTCAAATCATTGACCCTGTTCCATATAATATGTAGCATAATCTTCAGACATCAAATATTCAGACAAGCATGATATTTCAAGGACCCTTAATTGATAACTATATAAATTTGAAAAACTCATTGGTTTAATGATTTGATGGATTGGGGATTCTACCGTATAAACAAGCAGATACTTGATTGTACATTGCTACAAGCAGCATTGATCTCACAATAATATCCCTTTCTGCTTAGCAACGGTAATTCAAGGTCATAGCAAATGTTTTGTCGAATTGTACGCATTTCGATAAAGGCCTTTTTCTGTTTAATGACATTCCTTCCCCATTTCTTGAAAGTCTTTAATGGTAAAGATTACTGTATGTCCTTCATTTATATTATATAATATTTTTACAAAAGGTTTCTAACTTCTTGCCTAAAAATTTAAACCCTGAATTATTGAATAGTTGAAGAGGATATATTCTGCCTATAATCGTAGTTTTCAGTGTTTGGGGATTATGTGGACACAATATATATTGATCCCCCTCCATCTAGCCCATATACCTGCACATGACCACAATAAAAATTATGCCTATCAACATGAGTGGACTGGGTCCTCTCAAAGGGCACATACTTTTGATTTTCAGAGGGTGTGAGTCGTGTCGGCCCCTGTGTGCATTTATTCTGAAAATTCACTATTGTTATGCATTTATATGCACTGATGCTAAAAGGGGCTAAAATATGCATTTGCATATAATACAAGATTTACATATAATACAAGACAAGTGAATTATTTTATCCCAACTACAAAACACAGAAAACTTTTTATTTCCAATTAGTGATGGATGATTTCATTCTTTTCAGAACGTAATTCTCTCAGTAACATTCTAGTTAATAACTATTTCTGTTTAATGATTATTTTGGGGTCTCAAGCAAACGCGTCATACAATCATTCGATTTCGAATGCAATTTCGATTGACACCTTTTTCTATTTTACATTTTTTACTCTCGCTCTTACCGTCTCTTAGAAATCATTAGTGGGAGAGTTTACCATATACCAAATGAAATTTTAAAGGTATATAGTGTTGCAAAGAGCAAAATGCCTTATTGTATTCTGAAAATTTGCACTTAAATTACACTAAGTATACAAATACATGTGATGCTTGAAAGTTTATAAAAAACATAATGTAGAATATTTGTGTGTGTGTGTGTGCAAAAGGAGCATAAGAATTCTTATAAAAGTAATTAAATTTTAACTCACACCAATAATTTGGTCTTTAAATGTAATATAAAATTTCAGTTTTAAATTGTGGAAAGAGAAATGCTGTGCAATAATGTAAATAAATGATAACTTAAAGAATATATATCAACATTAACCCCACACACACACATTTTCAATCCACTGCAAGATATAGGTCTCTCTGTTATTACATATACACTTAATATGGTGAAAAAAATACAGAGAAATCAGCTGTGAACTCACCACATTGGCAAGTTGGACCTACAGTTTAACAAGGGTTCTAAACCTGTCACCACAGAGGGATTCGTGTGCTATGAGGCAGGACTCATTGTGTCACCCTTCTATTGAGTGAACGCTATCCAGGCTGCTTTGTCTTGAGATTGAGAGACAGTATGCCTAGCAGAGGATGACTCAGAATATCCCACAGCTGTCCTCTACTAAGAATACCGGTTCTCGAGACGGAGCACCCATTTGAAGCAGTCTGGTCAGCAGTTACCTCCTGTATTTAGGGGGTAACCTATATATATATACAGTAAAACCTCTCTATAACAATATTATACGGACCGAGAAAAATTATCGTTGTAGAGGGAGTCATTGTTATAGGGAGGGTTCATTATACAGTAAAACCTCTACAACACTATTATACGGACCGAGAAAAATTATCGTTGCAGAGGGATTTATCGTTATATCGGACATCGTTGTAGGGAGGTTTTACTGTATATATATATGGGTTTGCAAACGAACTTTGCAAAGAAAATTTGTTGAAAATAACTTCCCTACAAAGATTTATACACAATGTGCTGAAATCTATTGGAATATAGACAATTCATAGAGAACCTTTATAATACTATGATATAATAATTTAAGAATATCTTTTAGATGTGTAATCCTGATTTGATTATCTACTAAATTATTTGCAATGCTATGAATGCTCCTTCCTCACAAGGATGTGCTTACCTACCAGCACAATTGATTACTGTGCGTATATCTCAATGACAATCAAAATATACTGTTTGAAATATGTAGGCTTCCTTACTCCTACATTTTAAAAACCAGTTTGATTAGTCTTTGTGAGATTGCTGTTTGGAGAGACAAGTGATATAGCATACCACACCTCTGCTTCAAAAATGACAGAACTCAAAAATTTGCAAATCCCAGCTGAAAGCGTCATTAAAATAATGTCATATCTATCTTCAGAAGAAACGGCATATCTAACCTTCCAATACTTTCCACGAGAAACATAAGAATGCAGGTTGTTTCACCATAGCTTATTTGGTGTTATGTAATTTAAAATTGCTTAAAACGTCAAATTTTGAGTTGTATCACTTTTGAAATGGTGGGTTGTGATATGCCCATGAAATGCACACTTGCATTTGTTTCATTAATCACACTAAGTGTATGTTATAATTGAAATATATATGAAAAATCAATTCCAGTGCATTCTTATTAATTTGTGGCTATTAGTGGAAAAATATTTACATCTATTGAAGAAAACTGCACAACACAGCAAATTCTAAGTGATGGAAAGTGGAAGAAACAGAATGGCAGTTGGAAGTTCTGTAGGCTCTTCTATCTTTACATCCCAAAATTGCAGGATAAATCATCCAGAATATACCTCCCCCCAACCAAAAAAAAAAAAAGAATATATTTACACATCAAGCTTATTAGGGACTGAATCCAGAGAAGTGTAAAGCTAAAGTGGAAATCTCCCAATAATCAATAAAAAAAGTTGTGTATTGTCGCAAACTCGTTAAAATTAACTAAGTGGATCCATTGAAAAATTGAGTTGTTTTCAAATTCAAAAGGTATTTGTTATGCTCTGGAAGTCCTGCCAATTATTTTGTCTCTTCTCTCCACCCCCTTTGTGTTTTCATTTCTCAGCTTGTTGTCTCCCTCTCTTGGATAGCTGAGATTACCTTCAAAATAAAAAAGACGTGTGCAGTCTATGAAGTAGTTTAGCATCCTTGTACCGTAAAATCCGTCTATAATGATTCTACCTGTAGCATTTTCCATGTTCCTGACAGATATGACGTGTATCAATTTCAGCATTGTCTGTATTGATATTATAGATTTCACTGTAATTTGAAAATCTATCTTCTCTACCTTTGTGCAGCTGTCTTATTCAATACCAAAAAGACATGCGAGCACTTTTCCCCCATGTACTAACTTGCAAGGCTTGGGTCCTATGCTATACTAAGCATGTGGTTAAGAGAGCTGCATATGTATGTGCATGTAGTCATCTTCCCACAAAGTAACCTGTACAAACATACTTGCATGAACACACGCTTAAGGATACAGCTGTACAAACTGAATAAATGCATGAAATATTAAACCTAAAAAATTCTTTTTAATGTTAGCTAAATTCGCTTAGCGACATGCCTATAACCAGGGCTCAATTTCTAACAAAAATAGTGCAGGAGCCCAACGTTATGATAAATTGATTTTAAAAAAATCGAATGGCTGCAAAGGAATTGATAAATCATATTAATTGTTTATATCCATTTTTCTGGACAACGAAATTCATTACTTTTTTCATGACAGCTTCTGTTTAGGGGCTCTGGCTAATATTTAAATAATCGCCAAAAATGAAGAAGTACCGGAGCCAGGCTCCGGTGGGCTCAAGCCCAATTTAAGTCCTGTCTACAACTGCACAAACCACTTAGTGCACACATTTTTGGTTCAACCTTTTTTTTTTAATGGAATTTTAATTTAGTAAGTACAGGAGGAAATGTCTAAGACAGGATGCTTTTGTGGAAACAAAAGCATCGCAACACACCTATATAGTGAAAGTAACACCTGTCCACCCATATTGGAAGTCTCTGTATCACATGTGAAATGAATTACATAATTCTCGTTTCTCAAAATTTCCCACATTTTCATTTATTTGCAAGAAATTGTTGACCAGGAAATACTTTGGTTTTTTAAGTTCATACCCACAAGGGGTTTACTTCAGTTATAAGAGAGAGAGAAAAAAACCAACTTAACTATTAATAGTTCGATCGAAAGTTGAGATTTTAAATCCTTTAAAACAAAACTTATTTCTGTACTTGTCTTGATAAATAAAGTAATTGCACTTTGCAATTATTAAAAAATAGCATTATAGTTTATAAACTTACAAGGGAACATTTTATCAAGTTCGTCACATCTGAAGTCGACACTAAGGTTAATTTGTATAGTTTTTAACGCTGATTCAGAATATCTCTTTAGTTTTTGCAAAACCCATTTTTCGAGTAACTATGATCTTAAGGTGACAAATTGGCGACCTTTTGGCGAGAAATTTTAATGTGAATTTTGTTAAACAAAATATTATAACCTTTTAATGGTAGTGAAACTATGTAAAAATGGGGAAAACACAAAACTTATGATAATGCCTACATTTTAAAAATTAACCTTTAGCTTATGGGTGGGATGACGTGTATCCCAACAGATTTACCTCCTAAAAGAACGGGGCTGGGGTAAACCCTATCCCAGAGATTCCCCCATTTCGTGTTCTTTCCAAGTTAATGGTACAAATGACTTGATCGTGGGTGGTAACAAAAAGGGGAATGAAATAAAGATCTATTATTCAAACAGGACCTTCTCACCTCTTTTCCACTTATTCACTGCTTTGTACGAAAGCTAACAATCTGCTATTAGATAATGCGTAGGTTTCTTATCTTTCACTAACGTACAATACATACCCACTAAAGTTATGTGGCGGCGTTTGTTTGTATTTAAGCGCAGCTATATTCCCCTCCTGACCACATATAGCGATGCTTTCAGGTACAACTTTGGTTGATTTGTATGGGGGGAAGGGAAGAAGTAATATTTCCCCATATGGAACAACAAATTTCCGTTTCCCAGCCCTGTAAGCTAAAGGTTAATAGCTGTCATAATGTAAAATGCAACAGTTCTCGCGATCCAATTTAAAAGACAGTTTTTAGATGTTGGCGAACTTGAAAAACTGCGTAAATTTTCTATGCATAAGAGATTAGCGAAATGTCTTAAATGTGCTATACTCATTGAGTGATCATCTGGTTCAGACTAGGTTGGTTAAAAAACGACTTTGAGCCAAATCTTAAGCATACCGCAATATGAATTTCTCGCTAAAATCTCGCCAACTCATCTTTAAGTGGTCATAATTGCTTGAAAAATGAGTTTTGCAAAAAACTAAATACATATTTGGAATCAACGTTAAAAACTATACAAAATAGTCATAGTGTCGACTCCAGGTGCGATGAACGTGATAAAAAGTTTCCTTGTTAGAAATAGGAATCATCAAGCTCTTCCTTCGATTCAATGGTCGACAGCCAATATGAACATTTTTGTCCACTCACGTGAATAATATCCTGTGTTTAGTCCAGTGCAAGCTTTTAGATCGTCCATCCAAACCTTAAAATTAAGACTATCCATCGTCCTCTTCTTTTTCTGCCTCTAGCTCTTTCCCCCTAGTGTCAATTCAAGTAGAAATAGGAATATGTTTTTATCTTTATGATATTACAGCTCAAGGACTACAATGGTCATGCTGTGCCAGGACCTACTTTTCCGAGGAATTTGAACATCTGGACCTATGATTTTCTGAGGAATCCGAACCTCTTAAGGCCTAGGGAACCAAACCCTGGACTACAGTGAGCAGTGCGATCTTTATGAGATCTCTGAGTAAGCATTCTAAATAGGAATATGTAATTTAATAATATAAAGAACAATAACCATTTAGTGGAAATATACATTATACATAGCATTTTAAGGACTTCTGCAGAAGTGAATAACTCAACTACATGGAATTCTCTTGCCATTTCGGTATGTGCTTAAGCAATTTCGACTGTAGTAATCTGTATAGCATGTTTTGCGTACATGTATATTTGAAATTAATTAATACACAAAAGATTAAATTTATTCTTTATTTTAGCAAAATACACCTATTTGAAGCAGTTGTACATGTACTTTGGCTTAAAATCAAGTGTTCCATTGGCAGTGCATCATCACGTGCAAATTTTTCGTAAAAAATTGGAGGGGAATATATAACAACCCACTTCTCTTTCTAATGAAAAAAAAACATTGAATGGAAGAAGGATTTTTATAAGATTTCTGATTAAAGTGTGATTTCTGTTTTATTGCACAAAAAATTACTTTCTCTTCTCGATTACCATTGTGGCATAATTCATATATTATTTCGGAATTTTTTTAACTAATCAATCAACAAGGATATCAAATACAATTTTCAAGACGCTGAAAAGTATGGTCCACAAGAGCGATTCTTGTTCATTCATAGCATCAGGTTTTGGATAAGATGTCTTTGTTTCGGGTTTTTCTTCCAATTCTGGGCTTTCAGAATCGTAGCTGTAACTGACAAATTCGGGTTCCACCGTGTCATTAATAATAATTTTCAGTTCAAAGATGCTGAGGTCGTGGCGTGGATGTCCATAAACACCTATTGAAATAGGTCTTCTAAAGTCTTGAGGCACTTGCAAGTAGTCTATTCCGCATGTTGTTGACTGAAGGTCATGGCTGTCCAACTCGTATGTTGGTTTGGTGTTTCCTTGAGCTATATATAAATCTGCGTCACCTTCGTGCGTATAGAGGAACATCAACACGGACCCGGTCTGTGCTAACGAATAGTAAGAGTAATTTCCGGCTGGAACCATGCTCATGACTGTTTCGTGGAGGACAACTGACCCGTGGCATTTTAAGACCATGCACGCCACCAAAACAATGGCCAGTTTCTCTTCTTTCATCATTTTTCATTACGTCAACCTGAAATGGAAAGAGTAATATAAAATAAGAGTATTGCAAATATTAGCATCACGTATGCAATTTTTTAAAACTTTATTATAAGACGGAATTGGTAGTACGATGTGATGGCCAAATGATACAAATATACCTTATGCATATACATGTTTCCCAGATGTAGATAACTGGTACATAGCATTACATTGGGTTAAGACAATTACTCAAAATGGAGATAAGAAGAGATTACATATACGTGGTGCCAGTGGCATAGGCAGGAAGTTCATAAGGGAAGAGCTACAACTAGTATATTCCTATGTTAAATATACAAAATTTCATTGCAATGGGGGGTTACAACCCCCAAAACCACCCCCTGCACAGTGCTACTGGTGGATGGATTAAGCAAGTTCGAGGAACTCTTTGAAACAGAATTTTGCACGTAAGGAATGAAATCTCAAACCAAACTTCACATGATAAATTACTCGCAAAGAAAATGATGATTTTTAGGTGCATGGTAGGGACCAAACTCATAACCTTTTGATAGCCAGTCCAAAACTCCATCATCGATCAAACCCTCCTCTGCGTTTAAATATAAAGCCTCACTATAGATAAGTCTGCAATTAATGGACAGTCCTTGGACTGCCTTTTAAACCAAAGTGACAAGTCAACGAAGCCAAATATCTGATAGGCGAGACTAGCACTGATATTTATTAAAGCCAACAATTCTAATCATGCCCGAGTAATTTATAATCTAATAGTACCACATCAATGGCTATAATGAGAATTGTTGTCTTTAATAAAATCAAAGTTCAGATTTGTAAAAAGCTGTACTAGTTGGAGTCAAAGCTAGATAATTTACAGTACACTATAGTTAAATACATTACCATTGCATAATCACTGCAGAGCACATAAACGGCAAGGACTTTGCATGTACATCTAGAAACCTAAAGATCCCATAATTCTATAACTTGCAGTAATTTTTTTTTTCTAAAAAGGGGGCGGCGGGCAAAAGAAAAATTTTCAATTAGACAGCAAGGTTCATAGTGGGCCAATTTAACACTTTTGCGAGACGAATGGGATAACAGCATGTTAAAGAGAGAGAGATGAATGTGTTACCATTATGAGGCAATTAACTGTTTTGCTCGTAGACGCATATTTCTTAAAGTGATACAACGATGGAGACCCATTAAGTGATGCACAGGATCTCTCAGATAATATATTTATAAATTTTCTCCAGAGGAAGGCCCCAGACTTCTCCATCCAGATGGTTCCCAATAAATAAAGGAATGATTAAAGTGGGCCATAAGCAATAGCATATTCAGAAATCTTCTAAGTGGGGGAACGCTTCGTTAAAGATTACTATTTTCCGCTAAGTGTCTGGCACTTTTAATTTCATTTTCCATGATAGGCTCAAAGGGGAGGGGTGATCACCCCATCAACCCCTTAGATCTACCAGTGGCCACGAGGGACCAAAGTTTGAGAAACACGGTCATGGGTGATGTTTAAGTGATTTGTTGTATTGTAATAGAAGTGTTATTGGCATTGTGCGTGTATAACCATGAAGGTGACAATGAGAAAGAATAGTTCTATTACAAAGGATTTTTTAGATTCGATTAAAAAATATAAAATGGTCATAGGAATGCTTAACAAGAAGGTAAATACAGTAATCCCTTGCTTTTCACAAACTGGATTGTTATTTGTGCATGATCTCAAAGTCCATTCCTCTCAACCAAAAAAAAAGAATTTCAGGTTTTATAGTCAGGCAGAGCTAAAACCCATATTACTGATTACACTAATGCAGTTAAAGAGAGAAGCAACGAAGGAATTCAAACAGGACTCTGTATAATCCAAGTATTTCTTTTTTAACCCACTGGGGGTTTTTGAGTGAAGCAAAATTAGTACAACCCTGGTGTTGACTGCTGTACACCCTTATTTTATTGAAACGTTAAATGTTTACTACAGATACATAAAAATAACCAGTTACTGAGTTTATTTTCATATTATTAATAGAAAACTACATTGATATGGAAAATATAGATTCACTGAAATTAAAAATATATTAAATATGATGATCATAAAGCGTTACAAAATAAGGAATTCATTGATCAATATCAATGATAACATTGTGCAGAGACTTATAAATTTACCACAGCTTTACCACTTTGTCCGCATCAAGGTGTCATGGTGCTTTGACCATACTATACCAAAAATTGAAAAAATTTGCTCTATAGCAGCAGAATGTGCAGGACGCAACATAAGTTTGAATTCAATTTGCAAAAGTCACTAGAAGGACTGTTTATTTTTTCTGTTCTTATTGCCATAATGTTCCACCATTTTGCATTTGGGAACATATTCACTGCTTCAGAAAAGATTGGAAATTTGGCGCAATATAGGCCAGATGTTCATGTGCCATAAAAATCTAAACAAAACATTGGAGGGTAATATTCCACATACGTAATTGTATATGGCAAATAAACATATATGGGTAATTTTCGATTAAGCAGTTTTCTGCCACATCTGCTTGGGAAGTAGTCTCTTCCTTCCATATTTAGGGTTCATTGTGTTTGCTAAATAATGGAATGGTTGAATAGCTTTGTTCATTCTTTTCAACACAATTTCCTTGTAAGGTTCTGATTCCAAACTTTTTGCTAAGTGAAGCCATAATTCTACAGTATACGATAAATTTGTATTACCTGACTGAAGGAAGTCCAGAATTCAGCTGAATTTTTTTCAACTGTTCAAAGATTCTTTGTGAATTTGTGTATTTTGGAGAATTGTAATGATATGGTTTGGGTTATTGTTAGCATGCTCGAATTGAATTTGAATATATTCGTGATAATTATTTACACAGTATTGAGAATGATTTTTTCTTGGGGAGGAGCTTATTAAGTGGGTTTTTTTTTAGTCCGGCAACTCCAGTTTGAGCAATAATATGATCTATATTATAGATTTATGCCTTGTTATACGACAAAGACATGCTTCTGAAAAGTTGTCCATAAAGAGGAATGCTGTACTATAATGAATCATTTATTTTCATATAAAATAATACAAATCCCATAGAATCAGTTCCAATTTTATAGAAAGTTTATGAAAGCACTAAATTTATGATTGAAAATGCATAGTTTGCTTTTTATTTCTTTGTAAAATATCATTTACATTAGCTATTATAAAAAATGAAGTTACAAAACTCGTGATGTAATAAAACACAAATAATGTATGAGCCAAATTAACGATTTTAATAAGTGTCTGATAAAGAACAAAAAAAAAAAAATCATATGATACCATGATGTTAGTGTCATCATTAAGTAGTTACTGAAGTAAACTTCTTAGGAAAATTCAATTTAATATAGGCCTATGGATCATTCGCATGTCAATTCAACCACACCCCGACAGGGATTTTGATAAAACTTGGTATGTGTACTACCCTTATGTGAGAACCCATGTGAAATTTTCTTCCCTAGACCTCACAGTTCCCAAGATATAGGGGGGTCAAAGTTTGGAGAATTTCCATGGACTGTACATTTTTTAACCCTTTTTTTCAGGTTGCAGTTTCGTCTTCAAAAAATTGCAGCTTAAGATCTGAAATCTCTAGGGACTCGAAATTTTGACTGTAAATCAATAGAAATGTGCTGATTATAAATAAAAATACTGGAATGGTAGTTTCTAATTTTAAGGCTGCAAAAATGTTTTAAAAAAATAAAAATTATGTAGATTTTTCTCAAAATCTTTGATATTACAAAAACGTCTACCAAAAGGTAGATGACAACACTAGTCTTTTAGACGACGATTTTTCGGATATTTGTGGGAGGGGAGCAAGTACGGATACAGAACAAAATTTCAGGGAGGGCGTAAAGCTTGAAAATTTCACTTGTAAGTTTAGTTTTATTTTTTACTTTAAAATAATAATTTTTAATGTAAGTTTATAATTTTCAGAAAGGGTGCATGCCTTTTGCTGGATCATCCATTAGGTATGGGGGTTGTTTCAGGCAATTCTTCAGAATTTCAGATTCAGAAAAAAAATATGGTGGATGGTGCCTTCTCAGGGAGAGCTGATCGACAGAATTCTATGGTAAATGAATTTCAATTTAAAAACCAAATCCACCACCTGTTGCATCTCTAGAAAGTTGGTGCTCTGGGCAAGTTCCCAACGTGCCCATTTATAAATACGGCACTACTCGTACTGCCGGTATATTGCAAGAAACAATGCCATATGCCCATAGCTAGGGGAAGGAGGATCTTAGGGACTGGTCCACTCATGAAACGAAATTTTTAATGGGACTTGGCTATAGTCTTGAATGCTGTGATTTTATCGATATATATATGCTGTAAAATTTTTTAAAACCTCCTCCCTTAAATCAAATCCTAGCTACGGCCTTTCAGATGCCTGTCTTGGCACTTGAATGACATTGTCATAAAATAAATGCCACGAAAATACTTCAATACAAAACAAAAACCAGGCATTTTCGCACCATGGCCGGGATTTGACTGGCGGATGTGAAGTACTGAATAGTGAATGCGACGGAACGAATGAAGTCTTTTAGTTTACATTTTTCACTGTACCTTCACTCTGGACGAATTATCGTTCAAGGAACGGCTCTTTCATCAAAAGTCAGTAGGGGGTCAACTTCTTTCATCGTCCATCTTGGATGTACACTTCGGACGAAACAAAAACAAAAGGCAATCTACACTTATTACTTTGGATGATTCTTCCAAGATGAACATCGAAAGTGCAAAGTGTAAATGAGCCTTTAATTAAAGTCTGGAAAAACTCATCTCTCATTCTTTCATTAAAAAGCTCAGTCTACTTTTTCCTGAAGGAAACCAAAGCAAATCTTGGACCAAATGAGACTATCATTCTTCTAGATTTTAGCGAAAACTTCTATTTTGTTGTTCAAGATGAGGCTCAAGGATATCACTGTACAAAAGAAACTTGTACTGTACATCCACCAGTCTCTTACTACAAACTTGGCAGTTTATTTGATGATTTTCAACGTGATGTTACTTTTTTATATTTGATATACTGGGAAATCACAATGTTCATAAAAGAAAGGGTTCCTTCAATAAAAAAAATTATTACTTCAGTGACAGCTGTTTTGGCCAATATAAAAATTTCCTTAATCTGCGTCATCACGAAGAGGATTTCTCTCTTACATCATCAAAGTCTTTCTTTGCCACCAGCTAAGATAAACTATCATGTGATGGTATTGGTGGGACAGTCGAATGACTGATCACTAAAGAGAGCCTGCAGAGATGTTTTGCAGATCAGATTAATTCCGTACAAGAAGCATTTTACTTTTGCAATTTGTACATACAAAACTCTGACTTCAGGCTTCTCTTAAAGCATAATGTACAAAAAAGGGAAGAATTTGGAAGATCACTTTTCGAAAGCGAAACCAAACCTGAAACACAAGGATTTCACCAATTCATTCCACTTTCAGAATATATTACTCATGATGAAAAATGCTCATTCACTTTCAGTTTTAATGACAAGTCTAATCCGCTATTCACCTCCATGTCACAAGTGACAGTATAGAGTTAATAGCTTATATATATGATAAACATCGTTATGTTTGTGTGTGTGAGGGGGGGGGTATTGTACAGAAACTGCACCATGAGGAAAAAGATATAACAATAAACTACATTACCCTCCTCCCCTCTCCGTCCCAAGGAGCATCAAAATAATTTTTTTGGCCTTCAGTTGGTTCACCAAACAGGGAAGACATTTGCAAAATTCTACTTAGCAACATCATCTGCAATGCGAAATTTTAATTCTTACACATGAAAAAAAAAGGGGGGAGTGGCGAGTTGTTACATATTCCTATAACAATGTATAAGAGCATAGAATTAGAAATTTTTTGAAGGAGGGGGTCTCGGGTAGCTTTAAAAAGGATCATTTAATCCAGCATTAAAAAGAGAAAAATGTGCCTCAATATTCAATAGGAGCGGCTTAAACCCCCTTTTCTATGGCACTGACAATGTAGCATCTTAAACTCAAATCCTTTTAATGATACATTGTAATGCTTACAGTTCAAGTATTGTATTTACAGCAATTTTACTGCTTACCGTTACCATATTGTATACGTAGCAGAAAACTGATTCATTCTTGATTGATATCAATTTTCATTATAGATAAGAAAGGCAAAAAAAAAAAAAAGAAAACCAACCAACATGACTAAAGCAAAATAAAAAAAAGAGGGGGAGATAAGGGAGAAAGTGGAAGGCCTTGGAAATCGCAATTGGTTTTAGTTTCTCACCATTAACTAAAGGAACTGGGCAAGTGGTACTTCGATGAAAAATATGTCAAATTTGTAGAAATCCAATTCCTTAAGCTTCATCCTTTAATAGCATATACATGAACTAATCTTGCAGTTAACTTGTTTTAAATTGGTTTTTCCTTCTTTTCTCAACCATAAAGACTTTATAGTGAAAAGCAGTGTTTCTCCCCCGCCTTACACACACACACACAACCGCTGAGCCTTGGCATCGATTGTACTAGTAGGTCGTGAGAGATCCTTATGGAATTTGTAGTTTCACTGTTTTGAACATGTTTCACAAATATTTTATAGTGGAAATATTTTCTAGATCAGTCCCTGGGTGACGTCCCTATGATCGTTATGCCGTAACATTCTCGAATAGCGGACACATGCGAACAGTGGATATATTTTTAAGTCTTAAGGTGTCCGTTATTGAGAGGTTTTACTGTATAAACTATTTATTATTTTTGAAGATTTCTAAAAATGAAAGACGAGGAGGAAATTTCAGTACAAGGAAGCAATTTTTAAACCTAAAATTCACACTCGTAAATCTTAAAATATCTGAAGCACTTGTCATCGATGAAATGAATAATGAAAAGATAAAAAAAGCTTTACCTATAATCCAAATTGTCAAACTGTGTATCAGGCATCAATCAAAAGTTACAAAAATTAAACATGTTTGCTGGGAAATCACCTGATGTTCGCTTAATTTGGTTTTTATAACGCGATTGATACTTTTGTGTTGACAATATAATATATAACAGCGCTAAAAAAATAAAATGGCGCCAAAAAAGATACGTACAAAATTTAAAGTAAAGAACAAGCAGACATACCAAAACCGAGTTTCATTTTCAGATTACGAGTTAAAAACGATAACGATATAACCGGCTGTTCATTAATTGAAAAAAAAAAAGGAAAAAGAAGTAAAAGGATTTTTACAATTTTTTTTAATAATAATTTTTTAATTGAAATTAAGATTCGCACTTCTAAATGTAGTATAGCAGAGCACAACTTCTGAATAGCGGGCATGTCAGGGATTTAGCTCCTGTCCATTATTAAGACGTGGTCGCTAAAAGTAAAAGTTAGGAGATCGCAAGCTAACTGGGAATTGGAAAAGCATCAGCTGCATAGAGGTCCCCACTAGTCGAGAGTAGAGTTGTAAAAAACCCGGGAATTTTGGACACATTGAAATTTTGATGGGAAGAAACCAAGATAGCTAGAATAAAGGAGGTAGTCCCGTCCTTACCTTTCTTCCTATTGGTCGATTCGACACAATCAACCAATAGGAAGAAAGGTGTGGACGGGACTACGTCCTTTATTCTAGCTATCTTGGTTTCTTCCCATCAAAGTTTCCAATGTGTCCAAAATTCCCGGGTTTTTTACAACTCTAGTAGGGAGTGTCTATTATGGACTTTTTATTGTAGTTTAAAGATTTATTACAATTTTGTTTCTAAATCTGCTGTAAAACGTCTGAATCCCTGACACCTCGGAACTTTCGAATCTATCTACTATTAGTTAGCGTTAGAGCATAATGAGCATTGGAACTGGGAATTGGAAGTGTCCGTTAAATGGAGGTGCCCTGTATTTGGAAGTGTTTGTCACAGCGGGTTACTGCGTATGTTTTTTACGTTTAAATAAGCGATTATAATCACTAAAACCGATTACGATTTTCAAGGCCTTCCACTTTCTCACTCACCTTCCCCCCCCTCTTTTTTTTATTTTGCTTTAGTCATCACTTAGTCATGTTGGTTTGTTTTCTTTTTTGCTTTTCTTGTTTATAATGAAAATTGATATCAATCAAGAATGAGTTTGTTTTCTGCTACGTATACGATACGGTAACGGTAAGCAGTAAAATTGCTGTAAATACAATACTTTAACTGCAAGCATTGCAATGTATTCAGATTAAAAGGATTTGAGTTTAAGATGCTACATTGTCAGTGCCGTAGAAAGGGGGTTTAAGCCCCTCCCATTGAATATTGAGGCACATTTTTCTCTCTTTAATGCTGGATTAAATGGTCCTTTTTAAAGCTAACCCTAACCCCCCCCCCTCTCCAAAAATCTAATTCTAAGCTCTTATATATTATTGTAGGAGTATTTTACAATTCGCCCCCCTTTTTTTTCATGTGTAAGAATTAATATTTCTCATTTTTTGAAGAAATTAGACAAAGACATTTTTTGACTTCTAAAATCAGTTTTCGGTGTAATTATAAAATTGCAGTATAATTATAACGTATGTATGTTCTATAATATTGATAGTAAATATTTCGAAGCGGCTCATTATTATTAATTTTTTTTTATTTCAGAATCGTCCTTTATGCTCAAAATAATCCAACTCACTCTGTTTTTTCTCCAAAATATTACTTTTATTCCTCCGTTATAGTAGATAGGCTTTATGCTTAAGTGCAGATACAGAAATCTTTGTTGGGGGAGGGGTGTGTGATTTGTTTTGGATTCCTATCTTTAGCCAAGTGTCCGGTATTTTTCATTTTATTTTCCATGATATAATCCTGGCTAAATGGGGCAATCGTCCCCTTGGATCTGTTAGTATTATAGGTTTGAATTGTAACAAAAAACCCTAGACTAACAACCCCATACTCTTAGTTTGGGATATGCTCATTGTGATCCTAGTTTTGTTTTAAAAGTGCAAAACAAAATTCCAAATTAAATGATGTGAAACCCCTCATTAGCAGACACTCCCCCGACAGAAAAATATGTTCGTAAAAAAAGGAAGTCATTCCATGGATGCCCATATAGAGAGGTAGCTAACTGAAGGGGGGGGTCCTAACCCTGCCTAGCCATTCAAATTTTTGATTTGCCCGGTTCTGCTATGCATTTATTTTCAAAAGTTTTACAGTCACATTTTAAAATAAGGTACTTTTTAGCTCATTACTAATTGTCAAGCAGTATCAATTATTTTTGTAGCGTTTTGGTATCTTGTACATTCACTAAAATTCTTGACAGCTTTGAGAAGGAGGTAATAATATTTCTCAGCCCTCCCCATAAGTACTCCAGCTTAGAAGAGCTCGTATGGGCACCCATGGGTCATTCTGAAGTAGCTGAAATATTACATTTCAAAGACTTAAATACTTTATTTCGAAACACGTAATTTTCAGCACATACGACAAGTTTAAAATGGTGAACATCAGCATTTGTTGAAAGTAAGAAGTAAATTTACAACAAAACGTTAAAATTTATTTACCTTGGAAAAACCAATTATCAATAGTGCTGCTATGGGCACCGCCTTGAGAGAAACTCAAAAGACGTCAAATTTGTCAGTACTTGCGAATTTGAAATAACCACCAAGCATGTCAAATGAAGTATTTGACAAAAGTGGCAAAATCTCTGCTATGCCTGTAGTTACATTTGGTAAGATTAGGTGGCAAAATACGTCAACCTATAGGTGGCAAAATTATAAATCCGTCACTGGTAAACTTGAAGGTTGGAAACCACTGGTGTAATTGAATGAACCATGAGAACAGTGTTGGTGTCCGCACCTGAGTGTGACAGCTAAACAGGGGTTTACAATATATTACCATAAATTGGGTTCTGCCGAGGAATTCTTATCCGACTGTAAAAACGGGGTTTCCCTGTATATTAAAAAAGATCTTTAGAAAATAATCAGATTGCTTCAATTTTAGTTATTTGATATAACATTAATATATATTGTTACATTATTCTTTATTTTTTCAACCCTGTGATTAGCAGTCAAAGTGCTAATTGATGGAATGGCCTTTGCTGTCCTTGCATGTAAATTCAGCGAAGTACAGCCAAACTTCTTTAATGATAAACTATAACACACTGGTGGATCCAAGGGGAGGGAAGGGAATCACCCCCCCCCTTACAGCCGGGATTATATGATGGAAAATGAAATTAAAAAATACCAGACATTTGGCTAAAAATAGGAATTGGAAACAAATTGCACCTCAAGCCCCGAAAGATTTTTGCATCCATCCTTGCTATGACAATACTGTTTCCCAGTCCCTAGACTATCACAAACTGATTTTTCTCTGTCATGTTACGTCAATGAAAACACATGTTATCTTTCTATTAAATATTTTTAATATCTCTAGATGGCCAGTGATGCATTTACTTTGGAAGAATGTTATCTAAAAAGAAAGATTTGAAATATTTGAGTGATGGAGTAGCTGGGAAGTATGTGAAAAAGGATACCCCACCTGATTTGCCAAGTATGTGTACATGCTGTTTTTACTATATAACCAGTGCAGAATTGCTATTAAAATATTTGAAAATAAGAAGTGGTTTCTTTTTTCTTTAACTTTCAGTGAACCAGTTGCAAACTGTTTCCCAATTTAGCAAAATGTTCATTAGAATTTGGGTTTTAACTCACTATTGTATATTGCACAATGATCCGCAACCAGGGTTCTACGAGAAATTATGTTTAGCCAAAAACAATGTGCTTTAAATAAAATAATTCTTGGTGCTATTCCAGTAGATGGTAACTTGCCATATGTTTTCTGCTTTTGTCTATTTGGCAACTTTGGGTGGTGATACTTACTCAAGAATTACCGATTCAAGAGGTTGTAGTGCCTAGGTTCAATGCCAGAGCTCAGATAACAGTGGGGGGAGTCCAGGTATCCAGTGATATAAGGAAAGTATCGGAGCCTCGGATTTAAAAAAATTTGACCTTTCCAATTTCAAAACACTACAGTAGCGATTTCCATGATTACAGTCACTCACGCACATTGCGAGTCCCTTATGATGGAAAATTTAGAAAAGTCACCAATTACTGTCCCCTGGAGTAACACCTAACTTTTTGTATAGGGGTCATTGTAGAATGTAAAAATTATATCCAGGGTTTTGCTTCCCATAGATAATAAGGGGAATTCAATCATCCCCTTCATTTTTAAAAAATCCATGCCTAAGATTCTGTCAGCATAAAAAGATAAAGAACGTCATCTAGAAGATCTTTGATCTTCTAGATGAAGTTTAGTGACCTCTAGTTATTAAATTATTTGGAATTTCAATAATTACAATTTTACTATATGCAACCGTATATCCTTCAGTCATATTGTGCAAATATTATAACTCTTTTTTAATTTTTTAGTCATTAACGTATGGACTGCGATCGATCATCAATCAAATCGACGAAACCTGTCACAGCCACGGCGAAGTTTGGTCGATGATTCAATTAGTGCTCCTCGTGTCTTACCACAGCCCACAAGTTTAGCCAAGAAGTGTGCGATTGCTTCTCAAAGCCAAGTAGTTGCCGTTAATGCCAAATTTGTCCAGTCAGTACCGGTCACTGGTCAAGATATCGGTCCAGTAGTGAGGTCGCAAATAACACAGCAAGCTGGGCACATCAGTAGCATTACCATTGGAGCCAACCAAGATTGTAACAGCCGTCCTGGAAGCCCCATTTCCTCTACTTCTAATTCTTCGCTGCGTTCCCAAGATACGAATAGACACGAGAATGGTTTTCGGTAACGTCGGTTTTCGATTTCATCCTTACAATTATGCATTTCTATTGAAGTGTACTTTAGTGAAAGTGCTATTTTGCTTTTAGGTTGCAGGCCGACCCTGGTGATGTGCAAACTCACGTAAACTCTTCCTTATTGCCAACCTCTAGTGCTCCGCAATTTTCATCACACATATACGTTAACCAATATCTTTCTCGGTCTAGTAACGAGAACGAAAATCGATTAGAAGTGGCTAACGGTAAGCCAACGGTCAAAGACATAATTTTAGAATGAAACTACATTATGCATATTTTAAATGAAATTTCAGGATTATTGATTTTTTCTTGGTTACATTCCTTTTTAATTGGCCATGATGACAGGACCGACACCCTAGCCAATTAATCTGAAAATTCAGCTGTTCATAGAAAAGAGTAGTAAAATTGCGACATTATGATGGAAACACCTAAAGTAGCCCATATATTAAAAACTACACAATCATTAGTTAGAACATACATAGAAAAAGAAACGATTAAAATTTCAGAACAATTGAATGATTTATTGCAGAGTTTGACCGTTACAAAGGGAGGAAGTCAATAAGGCGTTGGTCCACCTCTGGCCTGGATGCAAGCTGTCACCCGGCGTGGCATAGACTGATAAAGATCCCGGATGGTGTCCTGCGGAATTTCTTGCCAAATTGTCTCCAACTGTCGGGCTAAATCGTCAACATTCCGGGATGGTTGCAATCGCCTTCCCATAGCGTCCCAAATGTGCTCTATGGGAGAGAGATCAGGAAACCTAGCTTGCCAAGGAAGTGTTGGGCAAGCTTGAAGACAATTCATAGCAACACGTGCCGTGTGCGGCCGGGCATTGTCTTGTTGAAACGTAAGTCCAGGGTGTCGCAAAAGGAACGGTAACACAACCGGTCGTAGAATGTCGTCTACGTACCGCTGTGCTGTAAGTGTGCCAGAAATGACCACCAAAGGGGTCCGGCTATCAAAGGAGATGGCACCCCAGACCATAACGCCCTGTTGTGGGCATGTGTGGCGTGCGATAGTAAGGGCAGGATCCCCACGCTGCCCTGGACGTCTCCAGACACGTCTGCGGTTGGAAACGGGACTCGTCACTAAAGACTATACGTCCCCAGTCAGCGCAGTTCCAAGTTGATCGAGCCCGGCACCACTGTAATCGGACTTGAAGGCGTAAAGGCGTGAGAAGTAAGTGGCGTAACGGTGGGCGCGAGCGTAAATTCCGCTCTCTCAGTCGTTTGCAGAGGGTCATGTTGGACACATGTGTGCAGGCTTCACGTTGGATAGTTGATAACGACGAATCCGATGCTCCGATAATCGCTCTGTCTTCCCGTTCTGTTGTGGCCCTAGGTCGACCGCTGCCATCCCGACGCTGACATCTGCCGTTGTTGACCCACTCTTGCCAGCACCGTCCAATCGCCGCATCGCTTCGACCCACATGTCCAGCGATTCTTCGATTCGTCCAACCAGCCTCTTTCAATCCGATAGCACGACCTCTTTCAAACTCTGACATATGCTCGTAATGAGCACGAATCTTTCGGCGAGGCATTGTTACAGTCGACGTAAGATATCCGCAGTCAAAATGCAACAGAAATTTTGACCACATATTGAGAATCGCTCCTTATATACACCTGCTGAATGCGCAGTTCCGATGCGCTGGAGTTCCCGCTATTCATTCATTGGACACCAAATTTTAATCATTTGCATGTTCGGTCAAAATGTCTTTGCATACGAAATTTCATTACAATCGGACAACTCCTTCTTGGTGCATCGATTTTTTTGTTATAGAGTGTATATGCATATTGAGGTTTCTATTTTCATGAAAATTATTAAAAATACTACTAAAATATAATGATGATGAAGGCACGTTTTTATTAACTTTTAGCTTACAGGGCTGGAAAACGGAAATTTGTCGTTCTGTACGAGGAAACATCACTTCTTTCCTTTCTCCCCATACAAATCAAACAAAATAA
>QLNU02010639.1:42112-56664 GCA_006491805.2 Dysdera silvatica
ATTGTTAACTTTTGTACAAAGTAGTGAATAAGGGGAAGAGAGGGGAAAAGGTCCTATTTGTACAACAGACCTTTATTTTGTGCCCCTTTTTGTTACCACCCGTGATCAAGCTGTTTTTACCATGAACTGACCATTGACTTGGAACGAACACGAAAGGGAGGGGGGAATCTTTGAAATGGACTTTATCCCAGCCTTGTTTTTTTGGGAGGTAAATCTCCTGGGATACACGTCATCCCACCCGTAAGCTAAAGGTTAATGTTCTTGTAAATAATGTAAACTATATTGATATATATATTATTATGAAATAAGTATTTAATTATGTTTTTAAGTTAGCTACAGAAGAGTTTTGTCTCCTGCAGAATTTGATGGAGTGCAAAAGCAGCAAGCATTTGGTCCAACAACTATTATCACAATCGGAGATGCCCCAAAGCCGGAAGCAGAAGGTTTGCAGGAAACTTTCTCACATCCAGATGACAATGTTCAAATACATTTGTATCATCAACAAATTCGGCAACAATACACTCCACATTGTAAGAAAATCACCGACAGTACTACCTGTCAGTCTGCTGGCCCTATAACAAATGTTCCTCTGAAAAGCATCACTCCAATAGAAAGTAATTCAGTGTATCATTTTGATATAATATAACCTTTTACCTCATTTTACCCCGATAGATTTATATCCATAACGCTCAAAGTTGCCGAATAGAGCCAAAGATCCTGTCACGGATATTTCACATAGTTTTTCAATAAAACTGAAGATAAATGCCTGTATAATTATTTAGATTAAGAGTGTGTATAATTAGGCTTGTAAGGATCACATATGCAGCATATAAATGTACATTAATTCATTATGCGTAATCATTTCTCGATTATTCGCTATAATGGGTTGCATGACTATCATGGACAGTTGAATTTGCGAATAATCCAAAAATAATAGTAGAAATACCGAACAAACATTGAAAAATTACTCTTTATTATAAATATGTACACATGGTATCAGATTTAAAGCTTTAGAACAAAAAATAAATATATTTTGCCCCCCCCCCTTTTTTTTTAAAGTTGGGGAGATTGTTCAGATGTCATGGATACAATCACTCCTGCAGTAATAGGAAGAATCTGACGATAATGGGTCTCCAACATTGAAAGGCATACAGACTATTGCATGTAGTACCATGTGGAAATGCAGTTAATCATCTGTCATTGTGTTAAATACGATTCGCCACACTTTTGGGCTTCGCAGTTCTTTTTGAATAAAATGAATGACCTGTAATTTCAAATAACTTCATGTTTTTAAACAGGGGTAAATTTTTATGTGTAGTATTTCTGATTTAAATGTCAGCATTAGAAGCAATTGGCAATCTTTTCTGCGTGCACAATTATGTTATTTTCAACACTCAATCACACTTGTTTTTTAAAAAAAATTTTAACACGGGTAATCAGGAGTTGACTGTATATAGATATATTAAAATATATGTAAACATATAGATATATATATATATAAGCTTCTTAATACAAATTTATCAAAAGAAAAGACATTCTCATCGATGTTTCTTCATGTAAGTAAATTCCGAACCTTCTTGTTCTAGCGCGTGGATACAGATATCCACATACAGATGTTGTCTTAGGTAGTGCAACACAACTTGCCTATTCCCCAGCATTTATTACTACAACTCGTGTACAGCAATCACTTGCCAGTAGTTGTACAGTTCAGCATCCGCAGCGTGCTGCACGTCCTCCAGCTTTGGCAACAGCTCCACTGGAGAAATATACTCCCACTGCTGCAGATGGTGTTGTTTCTACTTCTGCCAACCAATTAGTTCCTGCACACTCCCCTGCCTTCCCTCAAACAGACGAATATCCTTTGCCTCCAGGATGGTCTGTCGACTTCACGATGCGCGGAAGGAGGTACTACGTTGACCACAACACAAAGACCACTCACTGGAGCCATCCATTCGAGAAAGAGGGTTTACCAACTGGCTGGGAAAGAATCGAGTCACCGGATCATGGAATCTATTATGTCAAGTACATATAGTTATTTATACTAATTTTTCTTTTAAATTTGTATTTTTACACTCTCCTAATTCTTTCAAATTAAAATCTTTGTATTTAATACTCTTATTGTCTAAGGGAGTCTCTGTAAGTGATCAAGATGGCAATAGGGAAATTAATCATTATGGTAAAGTCTGATTCTCTGAGTTTTAAGGTTCCCACTGGATCTTATTTTATGATCTCTAATCAGTGTGCGGATTTAGAGATTTGCCAGCCCTTTGACTCAGGCTGTATTATTTCTGCCCCTAGGCACAGATTGTGGAGCCACCCCCCTATTTCCTTGCAAAAGTCACACATATATCGTACTCTTAACTTTTTACGGTATAATATGTACATGTAATGCATTTGGTTTTTATACATTTTTAAACATACAAGAACTAAACTTATTCTGCAGGAACAAAATTTGGCGTAAAAAAACTCAAAAGTAGCACAAAATATGTTGTTAAAAATTGTAGCAAAGCTATATTCAAAAGATTTTCAAATATTAAAAATCGTTTTTTCCAATTGGCATAATGCAATAGTTCTGGAGTTTAAATTACAGGTCACAGTATAATACTGCTGTACAGTAATACAGAATTAATTGCAATTAAATTCGCAATACGGGCTGCCCCTCAAGTTTTGATTTATATGGGACATGAAAAGTAGTTTTATTTTCTTGTATAATTATTTTTTAAGTATGGCTGTCTCTTATTTCTAACTGTTCCAAGCGTTAGATGGAATAATTTTTTTTCACTCAAGTTTTAGTAAGTAGCATTTCAAATGTTTATAATTAAAACTATACTATCTATAATTATTTTTTTAATTCAAGAACATTAAAACGAAAAGTAACAGAAAAATTATACATTATCTGTTATCAAATAAATATAATAATTTTGGCCAACCTATGCCTATGTTTAGCACATTACTTACTCAGCCCAAACATAGGGACCCAACATGGACACTTGGAGCTTACATTTTTCAGTCGGACTAATTGAAACAGCTTTTCCTATCATACTTACAAGAATTCAGACTAGCTTCCTATAAGAGTCCTATGTAAGGCATTTATCCCCTCCCCCTCCAATTTGGTTGGTAATGAACTTACCTTGTTTGGCGCATTTTTTAGCAGTCTTTGCAAATAAAATATTAGTCTCGAAAAGAGCCTAGTTATCATAAAAAAGCTTTAAACTAGGTAAAACTCTATAGATCATAATTATAAGATTTATAGTTTTATTACCCTTGTTTATTACCTTTTGTTTTTATACTCTTTTATACATAGTAAACGTATAAAACTTTTTATACTCGTATATTCCCAGCCCTGTATGATATATATAATATGTCAAGGTAATTTTGCACATTGTTATTCAAACTAGCTAATAATTTTATAACTAATAATTTATTTTTGGTTTCTCAGCTGTCGCCTTTAGGCAAGTGCCTTTCTTGCTTGCTTAGAGATCCACAATTGCTCATAATAGCTGTAGAAAAGAAAGTCTGCCATATCTGTTCACTTAAACCACAGTAAGCTTTGGATTATCATTTCAGTGCTAAGTTGTCATCAAAGATGAATGAAATGGTAATTTAAGAACCGCTAGTTTGAGTGAAGTCTAGGTGTATGTATAGCGTTGCACTTCTGCCTAGGGCTGCAGCCTTGCAGGGGGCCCTGGCACCAAAGGCTCTCCCCCTTTTTTTTATCAACCATCTTAACAGAAATTTATAAATTAGCTACCTCAACAATTTTTGACGTTCGTAACAGATGATAAATTATTCAGTCTATTGACTATAACGAAGTCATTCATTCCTTTGCAAGGAAGAAAGTTCATCGTGTTGCAATGTCATTTGTAAAACTTGTAATTAAATGGCAGTGTATATGACCATGAAGGTCGGTGTATGTTAAATAAACAAAAAGTAAAAGATGTTTTTAATATTACAAAAAAAAGTGGGGGGCCCCTGACTTTATTAACTGCCTAGGGGTTTAACCCCGAAGTTCGGGGTTGTATGTGTAGCAAATTTTATTTCCTTGACTATTATGAAGAAAAGGAAAAACAGTATGAACCTTAAATATAGAGTGTCAAATTTAATTATAATTTGTTTAGTAGTGGAACGTTAATGTTATGTCGCTTGGTCTTTCTTATAGCCATATCACGAGACAAGCCCAGTACGAACATCCTTGTGCCCCTCAATATGGTCATATCGGTGCTTTGGTGTACCATGCCCCTTTACTAGGCCAAACGAGGCAAGCACCCCCTAGACATACGAATTTCCACCAACCCAATGTTTTGGTGCCTGCCAATCCTTACCTTACCGAAGGTAAAATGTCTTTTGCTTTTGCTAAACCTGTTGTTCATCTTCAAATAATTTTGATTGAACATGTAATTTTGTTTTATTGTGCAATAATAATGACTCAAAGTGTAAAACGTCAACAAATTGTCTGTCGTTGATTTTTTATTTCTTGTAAAAGTGAATTTACAAGGAAATTGGAAAACGCCGGGTTTGTGGATTGTAATTATATTAGTAAATTTAATTGTTGCTTCAGTATTTTTTTTTTTTTTTTAAATTAGATTATTGATAAACGAAAAGAATTTAAAAAAAATGCTGGAAACTTTTCATTAGCCAGTTTAATAATTTACGTAAACGTCATGTATCTTTGTAAATCAAAATTGCAGTAGATTGATGACTTTAGATCATAATCATTTGTATGATTACAAAGAGTGTTTCTATCTTGCGTCTTTGCAACAAAAGACACATGTTAGTAGTACTTATAGACATGACTTTGAATTGCTTGGCTCAGTATCAGTTTTGCCGTTGACAGATGTAATGTTTTGTTTCCCCATTTACAAAGTAGAAACAGAAATTCTCGATCCCAAATCATATATTGATAATACAGTGAAATTTTTTTTAAGCCTCAACTCAAGGACCAAAAAAAATATTCGTTGTGACAAGGTTTAATCTACATCTTTATTCTACTCTATATTTTTAAAGATGGGGGGGGGGGGATATCGTAAACAAGGTTAAACATGGTGCACTCTCTGGAATCCTGTGGGAACCATAGGAAAAAATATCGTTATGGGCAGTTTATAATTATGGATAATGTTGAACATGATTCAACACTATAGAACACTATATCTGTCGGGACCAGGGGATTATCATTACAGACAGATTTCACTGTATACAATTGTAAATTGGCGATATATGTTAATATAAATAGGGAACCTTTAAACAACATTATATTTGCATATAACAGTAAATTTAATTACAATGTACATTTCAACCAGGATTTGCTTGTCTTTTTTCAGGAAGCTGTAAACGAAGTTGTGTTGTCAATTCTTGGAAGCATTGTTACCTGACTGGGGGCATCCATTGACGTTGGCAAGTGATGGGTGGCTGTAGTGGGCAGTAGGGTAGACCAGGCCCGGCTAATTTGAAGGAAACGCCATTGCCATTCATTCTTGGACTTGTCCTAACTTCACATGGAAATACAGGCTGCTTGTTCGGCCAACTTTTCCAAAGCACAAAGAAAGAAAAAAAAAAAGCCCAGCTAAAGAAAACACGACCATAAATTTAATTTCCTAGAGCCTACCATCATTTCCCAGCCAAATTTGATTCTCTCGAAGCATTCCACGTGAAACTTAGAAATTGAGTATTGTGAATGATTAAAATAGTACGCCATTCTTTAGCTGGACCTGGTCCACCCTACTGCACATTACGGCTACTCGTCAACACCAACAGATTCCTTGGTTAGGTAATATTTCCAAGAACTGGCAGCACAACCGTTTACGGCTTTCTGAAGAAGACCAGCGAAGCCTGGTTGCAATGTACAATGTCATTAACTTTTGAGCCATACACAAATATAACATTTTTTTAAAAGTTCTATTTACTTAATATTATGTAGTTTCGCCAGAATACGTTCATATGGTAATATATAAGTATGTATTGCCAACGCAATGAAAATGATAAATTTTGACGACCTGGAAGGGGTAAATTTGGTTATATCGGTTTTGTTTTAAATGAAGTGTTTTAAGCTTTTATATGAATGTGGACTTCACTGGAGATATCATTGGATACTAGTATTTTATTGTTTAATATTTCTTTTCTAGAAATACCACATTGGTTATATGTTTATTCAAAAGCTCCACCGGAATTGGATCACAAATTAAAGGTATTTATACATATAAATTTCTTTGCATCTGTATTGCAATCAGGTTTGGTACAACACTTTGTTTTCAACACATATCATTTGATCCATTAACCATTTACTGTCTGACAAATTGTTAAGTGATGGTGAATAGTCCTCGGTCATTTGTTGATGATAAGTTAGCCACCACATTATGTAACATTATTCCCACAAGTGGTCACCCACCCTAAAGCTTACCTTTCTGCAATCTGCTTAACAGTAATAATTGAATCAGGGCTGTGTTCCCAGCAAAGTGTGGGGGAGCACAACAATTGTACTTATTAACATATCATTATTCCTGTGATAATTTATCATAAAATGCTGAGAATACCTTTCAGCCACCCCAATATTACAATCTTTCAAAAAAGTTGAGATTGTTTCTAAATACATGTTTTAATTCACACGGTCAATGTCTGCCTAATTGAGCTAATTAATTTACTAGATAATCCAACATGCAGTTGTATCCAGATACAACGAGGGAAAATAAAACATTCATTTGGTTACATCATTCAAAATATACAGGGCAAAGACCCTTTATTATAAGAAAAGAACCTGTTATAAGCAACAGCGGTCTAGCAAATTTCCCCCTTAGTTTGCTTAGGCTGAATCTAAAAATACATTTATTCCCCATTTTTTGAGGGGAGAAAAGGGAAGAAGTTTTCTTGTTTTGAAATTATAATAGCTGACATCCTTACTTCGGAAAATATTGTTATGTACTGGACATACAGCTGGCAAACAATCCTGTATTGAGCATTGAACACTAATCTGTCGACCCACCATCAACTTATATAATGGCACTAGAGTGTGGCAAAAATATGCAGAATTCTGGTATTTAAATAATGGTATTCATTTTCACTCAGTTTTTGTTTTGATGAGAACTTGGATGTGATTGGCAAAAATGTAAGTCCCTCCATATTTGTTATAAATAGGTTTGACGCATGCCCGTATCCAAAGGGGGAATCTTAGGGACCGGTCCCCCTCTCAAAACTAAGTTTTTAATGGGACTTGGCTACAGCCTTGCATGCTGTGATTGTATCGATACATGCGGTAAAAATTTTTGAACCCCCCCTTGAAATTAAATCCTGGCTGTGGTCTTGGTTTGACTGTATTGTGAAAATATTTGGAATTGCAAGCAATAAGTATTTATTAATAAAATTAATTGCATATATATATATATTCAGTTATAGATTTAAGGGTGTGTAAGGCTTCAGTCAAAATGATTGTCAAAGGAATTTAAATTTAAAAATTGTTATAGATGGTAAATATTTAATTTTTTTGAAAATGGAGGTACTTCAAAAATACAGCCTTTGTCATAGAAGTTCCAGGATTGAGTTCATGAAAAATAATTTATTCAACTTACCAGCTAATTAATGGTCCTGGGTTTCGTCAAATTATCCCGTCTATCTAAGTGTAACTGCCACTGTTTCTGGAGATCATGGAAGCAAGCAGAGAAAACTTTATCCTGAGTGCTTCTAAGCACAGCTGTTTGGATTTCTGCAGTAACTTTATGAAGCTTCCATTTCAGTGGCCCTACGGTGGTGCAGTGTGATAACACGTTTGCCTACTGCACTGTTAACCTGGGTTTGACTCCAAACGGTGCAAATAATGCTTACTCAGAGATCTTGTGAAGATCGCACTGCTCACTGTAGTCCGGTTCCCTAGGCCTGAAGAGGTATGGATTCCTCGTCAAACTGTAGGTCCAAGAGGTTTGGATTCCTCGGAAAACAGTAGGTTCCGGCGTAGCATGACCATTATAGTCCTTGAGCTGTAAAACCACAAACAAACAGTCTCTTTCAGCAACATTTTCTTCATTCTTTTCACAGATGTTATTTACACAGAACTTAATGTTATCTCATGCTCAAAATTAGCATCCATCACATCACCACTTGTGTAACTTCCAACCAATGTGCCAGCAAGCTGAACAGTGGGTTGCTAGGCACAGCCCTGGCATTTAGTTTACATGGAAATACTTCCGGTCATGTGTATTCAAAACACATATCAGGTGATGGAATTATGCCCATTTCTTGTGTTTGAATATCACAGGTAAAGAATTAAAAAATCAGCCCTTGAACTTTTGACAAAAGACGTAAAATTGTTAATTATTCCACCCTCCTGTTAAACCAACCTAATGTAAATATAAGTCAGTTGTAATCATTTTTCTTTAAAATGAGTAACCGGTCAGTTTTGTGTTTATGATAACGTAGTTATATTGTTTTGTTTGTATTATTTTTAGTGGGAATTGTTTAGGTTACCAGAATTGGACTGTTTCCAAGCGATGGTCAATCGGTTGTATCGACAAGAATTGGAACACATAGTCATGCGGTATGAATCGTATCGTCTCGCATTGCTCAAAGAAATGGAAACGAAATTGCAGAGCGAACAGGAGAATCGAATTGCTGTTTGATACACAACCATCGAAGAAAGCTGTCTTAACAAGTTACTCCAACACAGTTGTCTTTCCACTGTTACCCACTTCAAATTAAGGAAACATGGCCATATTTTAAAAAATATTTAAATGTTATAATAGAACCTTTTAACACAAATGCCACGCTGGTTTTACATGCCATTCTGTTCGCGCCACAGTTAACCGTCAAGCAGGCCACTCCAGGCCGTCAGGACTGGTGTGGCATTTAACGTGTTAATACTTATATTTAAGGAGGTGAAACATATATTTTTATGCCAATAAGAGAAATTTGAAGGCCAGGACTCATTAAAATGATGCCAAATTGGTGATTTTTTACACATGTTTCCACATTTCAGTGGTTGCATATAGTTGTGCCTTGTATATATAATTATTCATAAACAAGAATGTAATTAAAGATGCAAACGTGTTTTAAAACGTTGGTAGGTAAATTTAAATATGGTGCATTTCAAGAGTTATGTTTGTGAAGTCCTGTCTGATGTTTATTAAATGAAAAACCACCATTTTTGTAGCACTTTGTCTTATTCCTTTTCAGTCATTAAATTTCTGTTTTCATCTTGTCAGCCCTCTAGAAAAATGATTAGAGAGCCATCAGTTTGAACGTACCAAGTGTCAGCTTTTAGATAAAATGTAAAATGATGGCAACCTACGATGGCGTAGTGGAAATGCATTTGTTTGTAATTTGGGAAATCCAGATTTGAACCTAAATGGTGCGTGGGGCTTGCAGTTTCTGTACCATGCCATAGTCCAGAGTTTGATTTCCTTGTGTACAGTTGTTCGAACCCCTTGAAAATCTGTAGGCCATGCTGTTTTTGCATGACAAAACAAACAAGTTTTGATAGTGAAAATATATGTGTTTCGAATACACTGAGCTCAATGCTGCAACAAACTTTATAGACATTTCTGTTCAATAAATTTTGTGCCCCTCGTTTTGTAGCACTCGTTGTGACTCATAATCAGTTATGCTGCAAAACACGTATCTTACTAAGAGTCACTCAGGGCTATGCACCTAATCATCCCATTCGTTTAACCAGTGCTTCTCTGGCTCTATGGGAGGGCACTGCTCCCTTCACAAATTCACCTCCCCCAACCTTCACCTTATATTAAAGGTTAAAATTCATGGCCGTCACTGGCTGCAGAGCATCTAAATATCAAGAAATGGCGATTAAATCCATTACACACTCTTTATTGTTTCCCCAATGCAATCCTGTGGAATATAGACTGGTAGTGAAATGCGCAAAAGTTTGAATTAAACACTTTGATCCCATACTTGCAATTAATTTGTGGTTGTCGGATTCAGTGAAAAGCAGGTGACCAAATTTTAATCATTAATTAAAAGTGTGAAAAATAAAACATCTTTTTGTCCTCTTAATCTTCAGGCATTCATATATAAGTCTTACCTGAATTTTTCAAAATTCGTATAAATTTTAGGTATGTGTAAAGAACATTTAAACTGGCTGTTATATTTTTAATTAAGTATATATATATTCCTGTCAACATTCCTTTATTTATCCTAAAGGATTAAATAATCCTTTCATTATATTAATAAAATAATTTAAACAGAATATGTAGGGATATGAAAGATGCAAGACTACTCAAAGTTATTTTTAATATGCAGACAAATTATATAGGATCTTGTAGCCACGTGAAAGTGGTTACTAACTTAAATGAAGTAGCCGCTAATAAAAATGGCCCTGCTGGCCACTAACCAAATACCTGAATTTTAACCTCTACCTTATGTAATAAAAAACTATGTAAAATGGGTAGCAAAAAACAGTAACTATTAATCAAATATTTAATATGCTTATAACTTTTTTTTCTTTTTACCTGTTGTGTTGGAGGTTATGTACTCACTTGATCCACTATTAATCCAAGTTCCTGATGGTGCCATAAAAAAACAATTACTCGCTATGACCTGGTTTCCTTAGAGGTCTGAATTCCTCACAAAATTGTAGGTCTACTGCCCTATAGTGTGTGGGGTAACACATTCGTATATTATACCATTATTAGTCCAGATTTAACTTCCAATGGTATCGTAAAAATATGTGTTATTTTCTGTTCACATTCCAGAAATTGGTCCTATTTGCAGCACACGTTGAGATTTCCTTGAAAACCGTTAGTTCCAATTGAACATGACCTTTGCTATCCATGCACCATAAAAACAACACCCATTTTTGTCGTTAATGTGAAGATTGGGCTTGGTAGATTGGCAGTATTATGCCAATCAGTAGAAATCTATTCCTTCGATTGGAGATCGATGTTCCAGTCATATCCAACTGAATATGACAGTGGCGTCAAACCCGTGACATGCTGAAACCTGGTGTTTTTTTTTTAGGAAGCATATTTTATTATGCGGTTCCTAATTAGGTGAAAAGATGGCTTGGGTGGTACACCAACAGTAAACCCAAGGAGAGCATTTTGAGAAGAAAAAACTCAAAGCCAATACATTGTCATATATGGCTTACAATAGTGCAATTTCAGCCGATTCGTTACAGCTCCCTCTCGATATTAAGATCACTTTAAATTTAATAAATAATGACAAACTATAGTAAACATATAACGTTGTATTAATATATTGTTAAAATACCATAGTTGTACACACAAATAGTCCACTAATTACTTCAGTAATATTTCGATTCAAGCTTCCTCATGTGGCTGCACTTTGTCTTTCTTTACACGGGTAAATCCACGATATTGAATAATGCTAGATTCAGGTACTCTCATATGTTTAGCATATTCATGGGCTGAAATGATATTTAAAAAAAAAATGTTTTGTTACTGAGCTGAAACTATATAAAAAAAACACCACCATGTTGAAAAAAATAAAAATGGTTGAATTTTTTTTAACCCTCTTATTGTATTCAGGTCAATATGACCCTGAATTCTTAAGAATTCAGGGTCTTAATTGAATTCTGATTCTTTGAATGCCCATAAATCCTATAATTATTTACACATTTTGCTGCCACTTTATGACTTTTATTAATTTAATCTAATAACAATGTACCCAGATTGACAAAAAGAAAATGAATTTAGTTTTTTAAAAAAATGTAATTGTTACACTTGTTGTGTTCAGGTCAATACAACCCCCATGATCAGTTTTGTTAAAATTTAAAGAATGAGAAGTGAATTATCACCATAAATGATATTTTATTAGTTTCGTTTTATTTTTCAAGCCATCGATGGTCTAGTCCACCGGCTCCCATTCCAAATGTCACTGGGATCCAGGTGGGGGGGGGGTGATCACCACCCCCTGAGCCAGGGTTGTATCATTGAAAATACCAGACACTTGGCTAAAAATAGTAATTGGAAACAAATCGTGCCCCCCTTGAAAGATTTCTGGATCCGCCCTTACCGAACATCGAAGTAAAGTACTGTTAGGTGCTAAGGAGGGTTACCTCTTTGGAACAGACAGTGCGTTGTTTTGGCTTTTTCTTTTTACTTCCCTTAGGAAGATATTCCGCCTACTTGTGTCTCAGATAACTTTATAGAAATAACATTATCCTTGTAGGCTTTTTATGAATTATTTGCCAATAGATGTATATATATTGTTTATTCTATAACTGCCGTTCATAATAAAACTTTGGTAAGTATTTGTTGCATATATTCTTATTTATTTTATTATTTATAGTAAACATAATACTGTCATGTTAATTTAACACTAATAAAATAACACCTATAGATGCTCGGGTATTATTAACTCGAACACAATAAGTGTAATCTGAAATAAGCAAATGACATGGTTCCGTATCTGGAGGTGTCCGTTAAAGGAGGTTTCACTGTAAATGCTACATATATTTTATCTCTTATTATTCAGTGAACACAGCACTGCCATAATAATTTAACACTCATAAAACTACTCACATAGACCAAGGCTATATTCAGGAAAGGGGTGCATGCCCCCCACCAAAATGAAAAATTTAACCTTGAAAAATTAGAAGTTCAGTGAAAGCATCAAGCATAGATTGGGCCTCCCACGAATTCAAATCTTGCCTACAACCTTGCCAAAGACATCCGGGTCATATTGGCCCGAACTAATAAGTGTAACCAAAATGCAAACACAATAGGAGGGTTAACACCAACATGTTGCCATGGAGAAAGTATAAGCATAAAACTCTACACTTCAGAAGAACAAACTCACAAAACATGGTGTTGCTACTCAATAATATAATTATATTACTCATAAAGAATACGATCATAAAATGATGGTGAAAGAAATAATAATACTGAAAATTGAACAATCAGGTTGGCTTTATGTTGGAACTTTAGAGCACCCCGTATGTAAAAATGTTGCGTGGTGGTCAGAGCAAAAGTCTAGCACAGGGGTCTTCAACCTTTTTCAGTCCAAGGGCCAATTTTGCTTATTCTTGTAGGCCCATGGGCCGCACTACTGTATCAGCAATATTAGGACTGTACAAAGGTGGCTCTAGGGGCGGGAGACCCCCCCGATCAGCCTTTGTTGATAGTTTTTCCTTAAGTCCCTATATTAGTTTTGCATTCCCATCCAAAAATATTTCCTGTATCCACCTCTGGGACTATATATATATATATATATAGCAAAATTGTAGTATGATTGTGACATGTAGTACTTTCTAATGTAATATACATAAATACACTACACTTAAGCATATATTAATTTAGACAAAGTTAAAGTAGAAAAGTAATATAACACTAGGTAGTCAAACCAAGTAAATTAAAGTAGTAGAAACAGCTTAGAATAAAAACTGAAATTGTAGTAGTAAAAAGTGAAGAGGAGTAAAAGATTAAACAATACCAAGAATTTTGTTCTTTATATATACGGTAGTCTCCATATAACGAACTTCCATTTAACAAAGTTTTCTATTTAACGAAATTTTCGGCGGAACCTTGACTTTGAATGGCATTAACATGTAAATTTGTCTCCATATTACGAAAAACAATTTCTATATAACGAAGTTCTTTTTATAAAGAATTTTATTTTTTGTTTTTAATTTACCTTTTACAATTTTTCAGCGGGATGGTTAGGTAGAAGGGGTAGTTGAGGATTTTAATCAAGGACGGACGGAGTTGAGGTAGCCTTCTGTACTGTGGACATACGGCCAGTTGTGATAAATAATTCTATTGTTCTAAACTGGGAACTTCGAAGCAGCGGGGGTGTATCACTCTGCAGGTGTGGCTAAGCCACGAAATTTGCTTCTCGCACATACGCGTTGCATTGTTGAAGAAAATGTTATAGATGACGTGTTCCGATATTTACAAAAGTGTGAGAATTTCTATAAACAAAACGTTTTTTATAAGAAACCTGTACAAAATAAAATTAGTGATTATTTCTCTGTATCAAATATGTTGTATGAGGATCATACAGATATAAAGTAATCCTCAGTCTTTACTTTTGTTATTAATTTGTACGTACTTGTATACGAAAAATATTTAAATTCGTTGAAAAAGAAGAGTCTACTGAATTTAGTCTTTACTGTCCAAATTTAGCTTTTTTCATTTTATCGAAATTAAGTTTCAACATTTATGTTAATTTCTATTTAACGAATTTTCCTTATAACGAAGTTTTTCAGAGGAACGATGGCACTTCGTTAAATAGAAACTCGACTGTATATTACAATGTAAAATATGTATGGAAGCAAAATACATTTACAATACTTTTAGTTATTAATATGTAAAGCGAAATCAAACCTTTTAGCGAGATTTTTGGCACTGCTTATTTTTAACAATCCTGTCAATATCAGGTCTTATTTTTGATATTGCAATCCTAAGAGTGTTTCCAAGGTGGACGTCAGTTATTCTGGTCCTAACTTTTCATTTTATCAACTTCATTTTTGGAAACAGCTGTTTAGAGACACATTGGCGTACGCAGGGTGTGAGTTGATGGGGCTTGTAATTCCCACTGCAACGAAATTTTGTATATATACATATAAATATATGAAGTTATAGCTCTGTACCCCC
>QLNU02010639.1:56764-80918 GCA_006491805.2 Dysdera silvatica
TAGTGTTTTAAAATATTTATTACGAAATATGAAAATGCCAACAGAATAAAATACATATATTTCAGATTCAAAGGGAGCAGGGATGTTATTTTTGTGTGAAACAATTTGTACTTTTTCATGAGCTGGCGGGCAGCATAAAACATGTCAGCGGGCCGCATGCAGCTCACGGGCCATGTATTGAAGACCCCTGGTCTAGAAGCATGTGTTTGTATTAGTGAAGGTTCAAACTTAACTATGAATCTTTGTATGTTTGCGAGTTTTACGGTACAAGGACAACATGGGTCGTGATGTGCCTGAGACCTACATATTTTCCCAAAGAATTCAAACCTCTCATGGCTTAAGAAACCAACCCCCGAACAACAATGAATAGTCAATGCATAAGTTTCTTTTTATTTTTTCACCACTGGGAGTAAAACTTGGGATAATATGTTTAACGAATGCGTTACCACCTGGGTCGTCTGTGTGTGTGTGTGGGGAGAGAACGTTGAAATATAGCATAACACAAATTGATAATCTTTATGCAACCACTGTACAAACATTTTCAACACCAATAACAGTATAAACTAAGATTTCGATAAACATGAACATTCTTGTCCAATGGGTTGGTTTGACTATTTTTAGAGTCAAAGATTCTGCCCATCTTTATACGTTGAATAACCAAAACATTATGACCACTACCAAATAGTGTGCTACTCCACCTTTGGCAAGTAAAACAGCTGCAATCTGCCTTGGCATGGATGCCACAAGCGTTTGGTCGGTGGCCGGAGATAGATGGTACCAGATATGCAAGCAGAAGTTATGCAATTCCCGGATATTCTAGGGCGGTGGATTTGAGCTCTGAGCTGCCATTACATGATATTCCAAATGTGCTTTATGGAGTTAAGATCCGGTGAGTTACATGTTCAGGATATAAACTGAAATTGATCAGGATGCTCTTCGAACCATTACAGCACAATTCAGGCCTTGTGACAAGGAGTGTTGTCTGGCTGGAAGACTTCATTCCTGGTGAGGAAGACAGATGCCATGTAAGGATGCAACTGGTCCGCAACGATGTCAAGATAACCAACAATTTTCATGGTGTTTCTTCCTGACTAATGGTCTCAAAAACACCCATGAGAACGTTCCTCAAACCATAATACCACCACGATCGGCCTGTTTATGACCTGCAGTACATGTGTCAAGGAACTGTTCGTTTGGAAAACCATGTACTCTGACATGGTCATTGTCGTGATGAAGTACCATATTGTGACGTAGTATGGAACTACCGCATAAAATTAATAGTTAATTGGTCTTACATTAAGTCTTCATATTCAACAAGATTATATTATATATATTCACTATAAAATTTCGACTATCGTTTCTATTTACTTATATATATATGACATCTGGCCAATGTTTGTTTTGTTTGAAATGGTATATCAAAATCGTAATTCTCTCTTTATCAGCCATGCTTTTGAATATAAATACTATATCGCATATGATATTTACCGTGCATTTCTTATAACGGCAAAAATAATTTAAATATTTTTATAAATAACTAAAAAATGAGGCTTAAAATACAAGAGGCAGTGGTGTAGTGTGTGTGTGTGGGGGGGGTGCCACGGGGCAAAAGCTCAAGGCACAAAATATTTCAATATTAGATTGGTAGCAGGGAGTGTTAACGGGTGCAATATGTAACTTGCCTTGGGTACTGGCAACCCATCTCTTGCTGCTCTTGTGCATTTACCAGAAAAGGAATAAACAGTGGTACTAAAAAGCAAGTCCAGGTCATTTGGATTTCGTTAAATCAGAATTCTAGTGCATAGACTCTCTAAAATGTATATACTGATTCAATAAACAATTACTATAATCCTTTTGCCTGAACATCAGAAAACGTCGCTAGATTTAATTGCAGCGTTCATACTCATATTGGAGGAAAAAAATCCTCGACTTCTCCAGGATTTTCCCTGATCAATCACAAAATTTTCAACTAAATTTCGGTTGCAGGGAAAATTGCTTCACATTTGTTGGAAATTTTGCTACTCAAAATATAAGTTAGAAAGTTTTTCCGACTTTCCCCAAGTTTTGGCCAAAAATCTTGTTTTTCCCCTATCTTTAGATATGCTTTTGAAATTTCCTGACAATTCCAGATTGCATGGGAATAAAGGTTAAAATTTACGGTTGTTACCGGCCCCTGGGCGACTAAATATCAAGGAATAGCGATTAAAAATAATACTTCAGTTGCCATTACACTCGCCATTTTATTGTTTCCCAATGCAATTGTGTCCCTTTCGACTCCACAGGAAGGTTACATTCTAAAATCGCAAATTACTTATCACTTTTCATGAAAAATGTTGATCAAATGAACGGGGCCTAAAGCTGCAGTATTTAAAGGTTTTGTGGTCAAGCGAAAGTAGCTACTAACTTAAATGAAGTGGTCTTTAATAAAAAGGGCCCCGATGGCCAGTGGTGACTAATCAAATACCCGAGTTTTAAGCTTTACATGGGAACAGTAGTGATTCAAGAATGTGCAGTGTGGCTGACAGTTGACTCGCGATTATCACTGAACATCTCGATTGTTAAGTTTGTGGACATATTAATTGTAAATTTGAGTCGATCGCAATTCCTTCAATTGTATGGACATTTCATAATCGCATATCACTACAATATTCGAATTCTATAGAAAATATTTACATCAGGTAACTTGTGTTGAGACTTTTTGGGGCATGCAAGTTTTGACTCTAAGTTCCCTTATTTACATTTCACGTTCTGAAAGGCAATTTGATATTTATATATATAGAGCAGGAATTAATATGTAAGATATTATTACCCTTCTCAGGGATAACACAATTTCCAAATAATGGTCAACACAGAAAAGCCTTCAGGGTGAGTTTTTTTTTGTGGGGAATAATTATGCATGATAATTCCAACACCCACGTTTTATAGCTCAAACTAGAGCTTTTTGTTGCAGGAGAAAAAGAAACATCATCTCCGAGCTAGATTCGAACAAAGGTCTCTCTATGTAATATATATCTAATATCTTACAACCTATATATATATGGAGAAAAGGTACTTCACTCCCTGTCCTCAGTGGCCTAGTGGTTAAGGTACTCTGGGCTCAATGGAGAGACCCTAGTTCAAATCTAGGTTGAGGACGATGCCTCTTTGTCTTCTATAACAAAAAGCTCTAGTTCGAGCTATAGAACGTGGGCATGGGAATTATCACGTATAATTATTCCCACAAAAAAACTTTTCTGCGTTGACCACTATGTGGTAATTGTGTTATCCCTGAGAAGGGTAATAATACCTTACAACCTATATACTATATATGGAAGAAAGTTCATTCCCCGTCCTCAATAGCCTAGTGGTTAAGGCGTTCAGGGCTCAATGGAGAGACCCAAGTTCGAATCTAGGTCAGGGACGATGTCTCTTTATCTCCTATAAAAAAAAGCTCTAGTTTGAGCTATAAAAATGCGGGTGTTGGAATTATAACGTAGGAATTAATAGACAAGTAAACTAAAACTTACGTGTTATAAGCAAGCCTCCACCTAAAGGTGATTTCTTTGATTCATCCTTATCTTCGTTACTTTTCAGATACAACCTTAAACTCAAAGCAAACAACGTAAGCGTTGAGAATACATACACGAAGGATAATCTTCGTTTCCACCTCAAGGCATATGGTTTGTCAAGTGGTGAAAAATAAGAACGGAAAAATACACGTAATTTGTGGTCAATGAGTCCCATTTTCAATTTGGCTTTTCCTGAAACTAAACATAAAAGTGAGAAATCTATATTGCCATATAACAGACGGCACAAGATGAACATTAATTTAATAAAATATGGTTTTTGCTTATGAGTTTTATGGTTTTAAGGGTCATGCTAACTAGGACCTACAGTTTTCTCAAAGAATCTGAATCTCTTAAGGCAGGGGTCTTCAACACTTGCTGGCCACCGACATGTTTTATGAGGCCCGCCATCCCATGAAAAAATACAACTTTTTTAAAAGATAAAAATAATACCCTTCACCCCCTCTGAGTCTTGGATGATTTCATTCTGTTCACACTTTCATATTTCCTAATAAATACCTGAAAATGATGGAGAACTACAGTAACATGTGGTCTTCCCCCGATTGTGCGTTTTACTTCGTTTTCTAGCATATATGGGCATTAGGAGTAGTTTTATTGATTTGCAGTGCAACAGTGATTTAAAAAAAATTCATCTTAGGACTCATCAAATTCTATTCTAAATATGCTGATATGAACATCTTCCCCACTATCTGACTGCATGCTCTGAAAACGTTACTGTTCTTGAGCACTTATATCTGCGCATAAACTTACGCAGAAAGTTCATAAACGGGAGGTTACAAGCTTACAATGGAGGTTTACAGAGCTATAACTCCATATATTCATATATATAAATAAAATTTCATTGCAAGGGAGGGGTTACAATCCCATCAACCCCTTCTTCTGCGTACACCAGCAAGTCTGAAAACATCACTTTTCCTCAAGAATGAAGCTGGTAAAATTAAAAGATAGCATCAGAATAACTGACATCCACCTTGAAAACACTTAGAGTTGCAGCATCAAAAATACGGCTTCACATTGACAGACTTGTTAAAAATAAACAGTGCTAAAAATCTCACTAAAAGGTTTGATTTCGCTTTATATATTAACAACTAAAAGTATTGTAAATGTTTTTTGCTTCCACAGATATATTTCACTTTGTAATATATACATTCAGTCCCAGAAAATATTTTCAGGCGGGTACGCGAAATTAATATAGAGGCCTTAAAGAAAATGGCAACAGAAGCTGATCCAAGGGGGTACCCTGGAATCGTCTTTATTCAGCCTTAATTTTGATAGCACAGTAGTGAAACCCACAGACCAACATAAATAGGTTGAAGGTTAAAAAGGTTGAAGACCCACACCTCAAGGCCCAGGAAACCAACCTCCGGACTACAGTATGCATTCTTTGTCTTTAACACCGTTGGGAACAATAAACAAAATATGTATGTTCAATAAACTGAATGAAGTAATAAGCTCCACGAAGAATTAAAAACTAATCGAAGTTCATGATAAATGGTACTTTTTTTTCATGAGTTAGAAATATAGGAATGTTGCAAATGAAACATATCTTAAATTATATTTTTAACACAATACACAAAAATATATTTTAAAAAAAGTACCGATTAAGTGTTCTACATATTTTTACAAGAAAGGCATCCTCTTCCTACAGACAGATGATGAAGATAGGGTAGGAGACTTGAGCTACCCATATCATTCTGCAATAGTTGAATTTTTTTAATTTGACTTCTATAAAAAAATAAATAAGATTTTGCATTTTGGAAGCAATCCTTTCCCACTGGAAAATGCACATGTGCGCCCATGGATATGTTAACACTGTTTTATCAAATTCCTTTGACGGAAATTTTTTCAACAATTGAAAAATCGATCAGCAATATTTTTTAAACTGAAAGGTGACCAATAAATTATTGTTCCTCTGCCTGGAAAGAAATTGTATAACAGATCTCTTTGATCATAATCTTTAAATTTTCACTTCATTTTGACTCTTTTACTTCAGATAATTTTATCCAGGCTTTCCGATAGGACATGGGGGTTTCCCAACCTCTTCTATGCCCTGCATCCTAAGGAAGTGCTTAATTAGTGCTTACATGCCCTACAAAAGTAATAATACATTTAGAAACGCGAAATCTAATTTCTAATTACAGAAACATATAAAATACAGAGAGTAAACAAATTGAACTAAAAAAAAAAGTTTTAACTCAGTGCAAAAATGCAAATACAAAATGAGTGATTATATTCCAATTCATTCAAAATAATTGTAAACAGTAAACTAAGTAACAACTCGTCACTCAATCTTTTTCATACTCCCCAAAATTCCATCAAACACATTGGGTTGGGAACATTTGGAATAAGGTATCACCTTTGATGCTATTTTTTTTGCTCAAAAGTATGTGTAGAAATCAATTTTCTGCATATATAGCATACTCACCATTTAATTTTTGGCTAACTGATTGACTTCTGAATAAATAGTAGTTTATTCAGAAAAGACAAGCAATGTAAAACGAACTATTTCTGACTCAAAATCTGAAAACCAACAGAAATAGAATAATCTGCCTTTATAGTAATGTTTACAAATAAACATAATTTCACATTAGAATTCTTCTACGAGAAATTTACATAATCCAGAAAATGATCCTTCAGCATTCCAAAAAAACTTTAAACTACATTCTGCACAACAGGCATACAAATAAAATTCACTATTTTCTGCAGATTTCTAGCTGCTGCATGGACGGTTGAGACGAAAACGGTGATAAATAGCCATAGTTAGAGACCTTATCCCATTGCAATGCAAGTAAGGCGTTCTACTGCACCTATGAAGATAGGAACTGTTTCCTTGCTTTGTACTGTTACCATAGCAACTGCCATCTCTCTTCGCATCTTGACACCATGTTTACATATGCATATTTAGGCATTCTGTTTCAAAATGATCAAACACAGCCTCAAAAATGATTAGCTCAAATCCACATGCTGTAAGAATAATAATTGAACTTTCCATTTATATCAAAGGCTGTAAATTTTTGGACGTATCCTGTGTATGCTTTTTGCATGAAAACAGTACAAAGGTGATGAATAAATAAAATTCAGGTTTTTTTTTAATAAATTACAATGGCTATTACAGCCCTTCAACTTTTCGGGAAGAGCCGACACTGGCAGTAACCATTACGATTTGACACCAAAATCAGTGAAGGTGGTGACAAAAGAAGAATGGTTGTTTTAAAATAGGCGACAGAAAAAGAATGGATAAGCTGAGGGGCAAAATGACAGGATATTTAGCAGTGATATTACAATATTTGGGTGAATACAGCACATACTGCATTTTAATCCCAATATGATATCGTCTCTCCTTAACACTATACTTGACAATCTTGCAATTAGCCTTCGCACAGCCGACCCTTGTCATTGCACCATTAAAACCCAACTTCACTATTAACCTTGATGTATTCCAGGCAGAATACATTCAATTTTTAGATTAAATCCATTCATATTAAACCTGCACAGTAAATTTTAATCTAAATTGGCAGACCTTTCGTTTGTTTGGAAGATGCAAGGACAACAAAGGTCATGCTGAGCATAGACCTGAAGTTTTCCATGGAATTAGAACTTCCATTGACTTTAGAACTAAACCACGGGTTACGGTGGGCAAAACAAACCGTGTTACGGTACAACTGAAATCGAACCCGGGTACTACGCCACCGTAGGGCAGACACAACTTTTAAAGTGAATTAAAATTTCAGTTAAAGAAAGTAAATGATTTAATAAATTTTTATTCAAACCAACTCCTAGTCCTTCCAATAACTTACCTACAAAAACAGACTTCCTAGCATAAACAACATACTAGCCGCTAGCGATAGGAGGTAACTACGGACAGGGGCAATTTTGCCCTTCCTTTAGCGCATGTGCGTGGACTTCCAATGCAAGCACACTCAGGTAAAAGTAATGCCGAAACGCGCTATAAATTAGCTATATCTACTAGCATTTAGCTGCTATATAGCTAGATTCTCAAAAACAGTCCATAAATACCTCCAGACATTTTCTTTTCTCTAAAACAATATACTTTGTACTGTAAAATACCTCTTCTAAAATTCTTTTTCTAAAATACTTCTACAATACCTCCTCTAAAATACCTCCTTGGAAGAGCATTCATGATCAACTTATGCAGTTAAAAAAGATTCTATGAATAAATTAATTTTATTTGACGGCTATTCATTGGATTGAGGGGGCAAGGGCGGATGAAGAACAAAATTTATGGTGGGCGCAAAGTTTAAAAATTTAACGTGCAAGTTTAGTTTCATCTTTTACTTGAAAATAATCACTTTTAATTTAAATTTATTATTCTCAGGGGGACGCACGCCCCCCCTGCCTGGGCGGGGTTGTTTCACGCAATTTTTTTGAATTTCAGAGTTAGAAAAAAGCGTGGAGCGCCCTCCTAGGGGAGAACTGATCGCCATAATTCTACGGTAAAACTGCAATTAAAAAAAAAAAAAAACAAAAAAAAACAGCCGCCTTTTGCGCCCTGGGCAAGTGCCCATTTATAAATCCGGCCCTGTTTAAAATACCTTTTCTAAAATACTTCCTTTAAAATACCTCTTCTGAAATACCCCCTCTAAGCTATTTTCTCTTCGCGCCACGTTACTTTTCTAGCCAATAATTGCTATTGGATGGAAACACTGATAGGAATTTTTTTCACTGATGAAGTCCACGCTCATGCACAGGAGGGTCAAAATTGCTCCTTTCTTCAGTTACTTCCTCCCGCTAGCGGCTAGTCACACAAACCCCGAAATTTCGCCAAGTTAACGGTAACTTCTTCACCAAATAGAGCTGTCAGATGCTTAGCCGCATCACCTATAGAAAAATATATGTACTTAATAAAGATATAGTGCAAGTACAAAATTTTGGATTTTTTTAACAAAATCGCATTAATTTTATTTAAAACTTACTTAGAGGAATACATAAACGTCTAAAAAATACTCTTTATTTTGCCAAATATTTTTATTTAAAATTCTCAACTGAGTACATACTTGGGACGTACTTTCATTCCATTGAGTCAGTCACTGAATGTAAAAAAGAATAGTCATTCCATTCACTGAATAAAAAGAGTTCACTCTCGAATAGCGAACACCTAAGAATAACGAATAGATACTTGAGCATCCTAGGTGACCTGTATTCAGAGGTTTACTGCATATGCAATAATGGCATTTAACTTTTGTGCAATAAAAGGATTTCTTTCTGTGTTTTGATTTTACAATTTATTTGGTACAGTGGACTTGTGGGGACTATAGTCTTAGCTAGGGGGGTGGGGTGGTTTTGGGGGTTGTAACCCCCCATTGTAATGAAATTTTGTATATTTAACATAGGAATATATGAGTTGTAGCTCTGTAACCCTTCCCATTAAGCCTATAACCCCCTTATGAACTTTCTGCCTACGCCTACAATGGGAACCCAAAAGATAGAACCATCGGAAGTTTGAAAATGGGAATTAACATTCCTCATGTAGAATATTTATTGGGCCCACGCAATAGTTTATGAAAACGTGCAGTTCGAAAATTAAATGTTCGTAAAAACAGGAATCCACAGTATTTGCCATCCTAATTTATTATTTACCTTACGGTTAGATTGAGGTTCTTGTTTACGTTGCCGAAGTGAGGAGAGTTTTCGAAGAGAAGTTCAGGCTTAAAACGATGTTTATGTTATGAGCGTCTCCCAAGAATGATGCTGTAGATCAAGAAAAAGCGTTGCAAAATGCCCAAAATAACTCTTAAGCCATTAGACGATGGTCAAAAGTCGGTTGAAATACCGATCGGCAAAACGACCATTGGTCGAGGGCCTTTTCTTGGGGTATGTTGTCTTGCAGAGTTTTAGGCTTAGTGTGTTGGTCGTAATTCTGTTTGGCAATGTAAATAGATGCATCCAGTGGCGTATGCATGAAAGATGATTGTTGGAGGATCATAATCTGCTATTAAGTTATGGTTGACAAAAACTACCATGCGTGTATAATAAGTATGTATGTGCGTATGTATAAAATTGTGGCCCTTTAACACTTCCTCCCCCTTACAAATGTCTGCGTACGCCACTGTCCATATCAACATTGGTACTCCCTGTTTTATCTATTTTATGCAAGGAAATCGGGTGCAACTCTTAGAAATTCTTGACTGTTTTGCGTACGTTATGCATGCCTTTATGCATTTTAAACTTTTTTTTTTGGCATAACGAAACCACAACTTCCTTTAGATAGACACATCAGTTTGTTATCGAAGTTCGATGACCGATTATTGGGTTGATATAAACTCTAACTGAAGTGCGTGTTGCTTTGCATTATGAGACTGGATATATTTTTGATGTCCCATGTTTGTTTCCCACCATAGGAGTGTTATTGGACACAACTTTTTTAAAACATCGCTTGCTATTAAAATGCTTTTTTTTTTTTTTGCCGGTGAATGAAGATAATTTATGATTTATTAGGAGCAACTTAACGTAGTTTGCATATATTAGTATTGCATTTAATATATAATTTATATTTGGATAGTCTATGTCAGAGATTTTCAACCCTTTTCATCATGCGACACACTAAAACTAATAGCTAAAATTTTGCAACACACCAAAAATTACATTGTTCACCGATCTAATAAAAATAGGTAAATAACAATAAAAAATAGGCAGGCGTATAATTTTGACTGATCTACAAAATATTAATAGTAAGTATGTCACAGTCTTCTTGGATATGCCAGTGGACAGTCTGTTCATTGGTGTACATGGGGGGGGGGGGATGTTAATGGGGGTTGTAACCCCCATTGCAATGAAATTTTGTATATACAAGGTGTCTTTTCAAGACCGCATAGACCATGCACAGCACGATTCCTTTCAATATTCTAAGCAAAAAAAGTTAATGCGAAAATGCTTACAAATCCACATTTTTCAAGTTATTAATGTTTGAAGTCCAGCCAATGAGAACAAAATTTGACCACCCTTTTCTTGGCGAGAACCACTTACAAAACAAATCAATAAGCCCTGCCTGATATAGTAGAATGTGGGAACCTTATTGGGCTTCAAAGTGATTTCCCTTTTTTCAAGCACAACCCATTTTTTCTGAGAAAACTGGAATTGTGACGTGATACATTATGTAGCTGTATGTAAAGTTAATTACTTATTAATTAACGATTGGCAATTTTTCCGACTGTAACAATTAGCTTATTTTGAAAAACGTTTTATGTTTATTTATTACACATAAATACTTCATACACCTTTTTCACTATATGCAACATCATTTAAAATACAATTTTTGCTATAATTAGCCACAATATTATAGAATACGTCATGTTCATCATCTGTTTTATACAATATAACAATTTAAGAATGACAATTGTTGGTTATTGCAATATTATGATTTAACAAATAAACGTAATAATTAATACTATATTATTCGGCTAGATATGCCTTAACAGTATCACATGATTAGATGCTACAGTACAAAAAACATGCTGTAAAGGGCTGTCCATAAATGATGTCACAACTAAAGGGGAGAGGGGGTTGAAAAAGTCGACACTTTGTGACAAGGGGAGGGAGGAGTTATTAAAACTGACATCACAAACACTGCAAATTTTAAAACGTGTTTTTGGATTTTTTTTAATCGACTCGCCAAGTGTTAGCTTAAAAAAGAAAGAAAATAAAACACACTAACTTATATAACTTCGGTTCTATGGGACTGTATATGAGTTACACCACTTGTTGAAATTGGCTTGAGGGAAGCAATTCTGCACACTACCACTGAATTGTATTACAACTAGCTATTTTACAACAACTGTATTATGAGTAATACAGCTCAGTGCATGTTGTTTGCATCTGTGGGAACTGAAAGTACGATGTTCGCAAGACAATGACATCATGCTAACTTACCGAATAATCACATTTTCCTGGGGTAACGGAGCTCCTTTTAGGTGATGAATTATGTGATATGTGACGGGGGTGATTGGTAAAGTGTGACAAAGGGGAGAGTGGGGGTCAAAAACATTTAAAAATGTGACATTTATGGACAGCCCCAAAAGGAATTTACATAATTTTAAAGCATTTGATTAAGTTTGCATATTTTACGTCTCCAAACTGTGTAAGGATTTTCTACGATGGACCCGATGGTTTAATGTGACTTTTGAATATACTTCCATTTAATCAAACATTTTAGAAGTCGAACCCAGTCCAGCAGACTCCGAAGACGGGAGTGGTTACTACTGGATTACTGAAGTATGCAGGGCCGACACCATGGATTATGACGTTTGGAGTGAACAAATGCTTTGCCACCTTTTTATGATAATTCCATTGGCAGAACTGCGTAACACGTTACCTACTGTATTTTTTCCAGTATTGCCAAAAATGACTGGCAAAAGGCAAAGTGGCTAGCTGCTGAGTTGTTTATGATGTTTTTTGTAATTTCCATGAATTAGTGAAGGGGTAAGGGAGGGAGACTCCCCACTCTGGGCTTTGCCCTTGCTGCCTGTTCAGATAGTCTCTAAGTACCCGTGAATCAGTATAATGTTGAATCACAGAAATCCTGCTGCTATAGTGCACAATACGTCCCCTAGCGCTTTTTAGGGGGAAGTATTTCCAACATTCATGGCAACGATGTTCTGGCATTCCACCATGTTGTCTTCATCATGTTTCAAATCCCGCCTCCTTCCCCCTTCATCCTCCTACCCCCTCTTCCCTCTATTTTCCAAAATTAAGAAAAGAAAAATTACTAACCGTTATTGGTCTTCATCGGACATATGTGGCGGGAATATGGTTTTTATTGCCTTCAAAAATGCCGGGAATAAATTCTCTGGTTTTTCTTTGTGTCTCCATCGCCACATAAACTCTGTGAAGTAGGAGTCAAAGAGTTCGTCATTTGCGACGAGTTGATGGTGTTGACGTCGGAACTTCTGCCTCACGTTACTCCTTGTTCCTTCCTCTGTATTAGTATGTCGCCGTGTCTCAGGGTCTTTGAAGTGCAGACTATGATTTACTGCAAAGTGTTCGAACCCTGCCTCTTGACAGGTTGTCGTACAACTTCCAGCAGTATGTCACTATTGTAGACCCTTGCAAAACGTTCTCCGCTATTGCATCCATCAATACTTTCGCACTTCAATTAGGCACCATTACAAAAAAAACATTCAACTCCCCCCGACACCCACCTCCCTCTATTGTACCTCCACTTCCCAAACATACTCTCATCTACTTTCACAGTCACTCCAATAAATACCACCAGGCATCTTTTTCTCTAACGGGCACATATCCACGCACACTTCTCCGCAAAAATTCCTCCAGTCAACCAATGGATGATTACAGCTGATACCCAATTCCACTCTTAATAAATCCGATGTCATCTTATATACCCACAAATGAGTTAGTGACAACACCTCCATCATACTTAACTTGCTTTCATCGAACCAAGATTCCTTTCGAACTGATCTAGCCCTATCATGCTCATTTTCACCGCTCCTTTTACACCGCTAGTGAAAGCTGTCATCCACATTAGGCCTAGCCCAAAGTCGCATGTTTCGTTTTCCTTGCATACCTTACATTTATACTCCGCTACAATTAACCCCTCTTTCATAGCTCACTACAGCACACTTCTTATGCTTTTCAAATGCAGTTCCACAAAAACAGACGTCAAACCGTCAACCATGCTTGAAATCACTGCAACAAACTATACAGCCAAAAGAACGACAGTCACATGCAAATTCTCCTCCACCTCCAAATCCCCGTATGTGTGACGTAGTAACCCTATGCTTTAAATCTAGCGACTTCCCCAGTCACTTCCAGAGAAGAATAGATGGACATATATACTAGGGGACATATTCTGCACTTTTACCAATCCTGCAAAGTCAGGGAAAGCAAAAAGCAAGTACTCATCTAGTTTGTGGCTGGAAAATAGTTTTAATTGCATATGAAATCCATAAAAAAATATATATATGCTCAGATATTTCCGCTGCAACGAGCAAAACGCAACGAACGTAAAGCAAAAAGAAAAATGGCATATCACAGCAATTCTCACTGAATCATACAGACTTATATGACGTCAGAGTGTGTGATGTTACAAGCTGATCCACTGAAATTTAGAATGATTTCAGAGAGAGGAGGGCAGAGCTGGAAGTAACGTGTCGTGCAGTAGCGCCATCCAATTTTGCTGACCATAAAAATCTGCCACTCGGGGAGAATGCCCGATTTGCCCCCTCCCTTGGCATTAGTCCTTGAAGTACTTACATTATATCAGAAATAGCTCTTTACTCTCGAAAGCTTGCCTATCTCAGCCTTGTTCATTAAAAGTTGTTTACCATGCTAATAGATTTTTATAATCAATAGAAATTTAAACGTTAATGTAAAATATTAATGTAAATTATAAACTCGCACCCTTTTTAATTTGTTACTTTTTTAATGTCTTTAAAGTATCAAAGTTACATTCTTGTGTGTGTTTGCTATGAGAATTATTATTATTATTTTTTTTTTGCTAATGATTTTATTCATCCATTTTTTGCATTACTTACTGATACTTTGCGAAGAATGAAGTTCCGAAGGTTACCATACTAAGGTCACTGATTGTATGGCGTTATTTCTTTAGTATTGGCTGAGGAAGAAATATTTGCATGCATGTTTGCTTTCAAAGTAAAATTACCGATTAAAAACATTTATTCCAACCCCTTTCAAAACAAGATCTCTTCTATTTGTTTCAGTCATCAGTCCGAAAGGCATTGTTAACAAATGAAAACAGCATGAGATTGGTTAAATTTCAAACCTTAATAGCTAAAAAAATATAGATTTCTCAGCCCTTTCACATTAACATTTTTTGCTTAAAATTTTGCAAGGAATCACACTGTGTAGAGTTTATGTGGTCTTGACAGGACACCCTGTATACATTTGAATATATGAAGTTGTGATTCATTAACCCCCTTCCCCTTATGAACTTTCTGCATACGGTTATGAATCTTGGACTGTTAGTTCATCTGTTTTGCTAATTTATTGTGTTCTTTGCAATAGTTGACTCACTTTTCCATTATATGCTATGGTTGTGTTGGTTGTTGCCATTTTTTTACTTGAAAATCTCGTAGTAATAAGGTTAGTGCCTGTTACTAAACTGTCAGGTGTTATATGTTTTAAAAATCCTTGCTCATACCAGTGGATCTCTTGTAACACACCAGTTGGGAATTGCTGTTCTATACCGTCGTAGGCCGCATGCTATCGAAATAGCTATTAGCAACATTTCTTTTTAATGTGGTCAGGGATGGGTAGCCGCTGTAGGCAGCGCTATAACCCCAGACAGGACACTCATACAGCCATAGTCAACCACCATAAGCAAGTTGAGAGGGAAAAAGAGATTTTTAACAGTCGATTATGCACGTCACACAAGGATGCTTGCATGATTGTCTTCACGCAAATATTTGTTAATGTCTCGTCATGCAAGGATGCTTGCATGATTGTCTTCACGCGAATATTTGTTAACGTCTTTATAAATTAACTGCATCAATATAGAATGTGTAATTTTTGCTTCTATTTGATTATTGCGGTGTGTTGCCATTATACGGATTAGTTACATCAGTTGGCCAAGATACAAAATTTCAAGTTTAGAAAGGGATCATTTGGAGATTGTGATATGCAGGGGTGGGCCGCCAGGCCCCTCGTTTGGATAAGGGCGCCAAACTGAAGTCAAGTTCAATTTTTTTTAATCGATTCAACAGTAGAAAATCTCCCTAAAAAGAGACAAGTTTAGAGAAATTTTAGAGATACCTTTAGAGAAATTCTTTCATAGACCTTTGGTCATTTTTATTTTGTATATGGCTCAGTGTGAAAATCTGTTTTCGCTGGAGGGTGGGGACGCCACCAAAAAGCAATTTGTGCCAAGCCGCCCGGGTTCAAAATCAACCTCGAGCCATCCCTAATTATATGCCTATTGGGTCAAAGATGAGAACTTTCAAAAACAGTTATATGGTGTAGCTAGATTCAAGAGAATCAGTTTCTCTTACCTGAAAGTGATCTGTTAGTAATTAGATTCTATTTCATGCTTTTCTTTAATACCTGTGTGCTGCTTATGAAGAATATTCAATAACCTATGATGAAAATGGCTTTAACCACACCCAATAAAATTTATAATGGCTGTGGTGTCATTCTACTTTAATCATTTGGCTGTGTAGTATCACTTCCATGCTATACTAAATTCTTTAAGTGTTGTGTTCTAATTATTTTTACCTTTTGGGGCATTATTTAATTATTATAAACAATATAATGTTCCGATAAATATTTTAATCTTTGTGTCTTGCTTTGATTTTTTACCGATCTTCTATGTTAACTACATTGGTTCACTTCAAATCATGTTAATCACAGAACCATCATGTACGTGTAATATGGCAAAAGCATCTGAGGGGAAATGGTCTCCCGTTGTGTTGGGTAGACAGATTGATAAGTTGGGACATACAGTTTAATGAGGAATTTGTATCGTTGAACTCAATGTATGAGACTCAAACAGGTTGTGTCATCTACCAGAAAAGGGACCTTGCCACCTACTACTTAAGTTCAATGATAAGACAGGAAACGATGTTCTCGGCATTGCAGGGTCTCACACACACATATGAATAGAACAGGTGACAGCTTAGTGAAATAAACATTAAATTTGAAACCATGCTTCAATACCATTTCTTAACACGTTCGCTGCCAAAGCTGATATGGTGCATCCTTTCACGTGTCAACATCCTATCAGCATTTTCATGCTTTTAAATTATTTTCTGTTGTTTTATTTTTTAAGTATAGATATAACAGATTACTTTTATCAATAAATAAATTCACACAGGTATACTCGTAGTTGGCATATGAAACAATTTTTTCTTGCCCTGTGGTGGCACAGTGTAGTAAGATGTTCGTTTAGTGTGCTTTTAACTCAGGTTCGACTCCAAACAGTGCAAAGAATGCTTACTCAGAGATCTCATAAAGATCACACTGCTCACTGTAGTCCGTGGTTTGGTTCCCTAGGCCTTAAGAGGTTTGGATTCCTCTGAAAATTGTAGGTCCAGAGGTTTGGATTCCTCGGAAAACAGTTGGTCCCGGCACAGCATGACCACTGTAGTCCTTGAGCCGTAAAACCACAAACAAAACAATATTGTTGCTCCCTGTCGCAACTTTAAGATAACTCGTAGTTGGCGGCAAATGCATTAATTATCTCTTGTGTTTTATATTCAATATTTTTATTAGATTTTAGAGTTCCATATAATTTAGTGTTAAATATTTAATTTGTTATTTTATGTTCCTCCTAATTAGTGTGGTGATAAAAAAGTCTCACGCAACCATGCTGTTTTGGAAGTGACAGAACAAGGAGAAGTGTTTCTGACTCCTGTAAGTGTTTTTCCCATTGATATTACATAATTGACCACGTCTATGCAACGATGATACTTTTACATAGCATTTTTGTAGTGATTACATTTTATTCTATTTATGATTTTGACTATGATGGCTCATTTCTTCCAGACCCACGTCAACCCATGCTTTTTCCAACCTACCGCAGACAGTCCGGGGACTATCCTAAAAAAAGATAAACCTCACAAACTCGAACATGGTGATTCATTTTCCCTTCTGCCAAGAGCCTTTCGGTACGAAGTGGTTATGGTGGAAGAAGTCACAAGCACCAGCACAGAAAACGAAAATGAAGGGTCCGATTACATTTGTATTATTTATTTTTATTTATATATTATGTATATTTTTTATTATATTGTTTTTACTGTTTTATGTACTTTGCCATGCATTTTTAATGAAACCCTTACTAACTTGTATATATTCATTTGTAATGTGTATTGTCAAGTTGACGAACATTGATCAGTTGTGGTAATGTTAAGATGAGATGCAAAATGAAAATTTCTAATTTTTTTCTTTGTATGCATCTCTTAGAACTGATGCTAAAACCGAAGAAAAGGTAAATGGAACTTCTGAAGAAAAGGAGCGCTGTCGAGATGAAAACAGGGACTCCAAAGGTGATTCGAAGAGTGAACAAGAGGAAGAAACCCTTAGTACAAGTAAGTTTGGTAGAGAAACAACAGTGTTTGATTATTATTGGCAACCATATTCCATCTGATGTTATGGTTAACCATGACATCCTAGCAAATAGAAAAAATTGCCTTAAGATCATAAACACCTAATCAAGTTAATCAAAAACATTATCTAAAGTTAGATCTCTTAAAGATTCTGCAACCTAGATGATTTTCTTTTTAGATTGCCAGCAAAATTCCAAAGATGCCCTCTTGCCTGAAGCAGAAGATTCTTCACAAAATAAAGAGGAAGAAGAAGGGGAAGATGAAGAAGAGGAGGAAGAAGATGATGATGAGGAAGAACCACCCAAAGAAAAGAAACCTACTCCTTTAAATATTGAGAGGAAACCAGACGTCGAATTCAATGGAGATGACGTCAAAGAACCCGTGCGTAGTTCGATTCCATGATTATTTGCTAAAAACCTTAATATAATATAAAACATATTTATAAAACTATATACAGTCTAGCTTCAATTTAACGATTGTTTTTATTGGTTTGGATTGAGTTACATTGAGTCCAGTGCTATATTTTCCTTGATTTAAGGATAACTTTTCATCATTAGCCAGTAGCTGTAAGTAGAATTTCAGTTAGAAAATCAGTTATCATCAGAAAATCTCTCATCACTGTAAACCAAACTGGTTTACAGTGATAGAACTCAGAAAATTTTGAAAGTACTGAGTATGTGCCTCATACACTCAAGGTCTCACGGAAACTTTTGTATTTGCTGGTTTTTGGGCAATTTCCAACAAAGTTCAGCATTTTTTAAAAATTCGTTTGCAAGTCGTTTACAAACTTCAATGGAATCAAATGAGGAAAACCCGTTGAACTTCCCAAGTCTCAAAATAATATCTTGCGTACGACCAAGGGAGGAATGAAAAACTGATGAAAGTGGCAACTGCCATCTTGGTCTGGGATAGATGACCAGTCAAATGTCAGTCAGTGCGGCGCGGTGACATCACCAAATCCAGTAACCCCGCAATTACAATACTCTTTAATTAAGACAGCACCGCATACTCTCAATAATTTTCTTCAGGACAGCCCTGGCAGTTTGTCAATGTAACCGGCATTTAAATGTCCTTGTATAAAGTGTAGACGACCTGCTGCCTGATATATAATACAATATGCATGCCTATACTATTTAACTAGCAAGGAATTTAATTGTAGAGACAATACAGTCAGGATTGTACCCCCTCCCCCCCTTTTCTACGACGAACAGTCTGTTTACAATGACTGCCATGTATGTTGGATTTTTTTTTCTTTCGGAGAAAATGACCGACTTTACTGGTTGGGGGTCCATGTGGCATGTTCTTTACACCAATGTAAATGGGCCTTTCGCATTTTAGGTGTGAGGGGAGTTTTTGAAAATGGGCTACAATCCGATTTTTGAACAGGCGCCTTAGTACTGCTATTGCACTAACCATGACACCTGTGGCCTTTTCCTACTCTCGTTTAAGCTCAGATGAAGACATGGTGCAATTTTTCAGACACAAAACACTTCAAAACATGATCCTTCTTTGGCTTAAATAATCGTTTTGGCTTTTTTTCTGTCGACTGATCCAATACTTCGTAGTTTAGAAAGCAATCTACTGACTGTGGATTGACTACATGGCATTTTATGGGCACTATAATGTGTGTAATAACCTTCTTCATTTAATGCAACAACAACAGACTTTTTGCATGTCAATTGAAAGTAACTAGCTATTACAACAGAGACTGCGAGTAAAGGTAGGGTGTGCAATGCTGGTTTATAAGCCATACGAAGGCGGATTGATGCAGTCAATATTACTTTGTCATTGTGCTATGCTTCATCATTGAACTATGCTTCATTATTGCACATGTAACTTGTCTGATACAATCTGAGTAGATTATTACTGTACAATTCTTGTTTTTCTTCAAAATAACGAAATTTCAAAGGTGATGCACTTTCATTGAACAGTAATGTACAGTATTGAACAGTAATGTACAGGAAAATTTCATTATACAATTCTTCTGAACAAAATAGTAAGTGAAGCATAACACATTAATTTTGAAGCTGTGATAATCATTAAAAAGGGAGGGGAATTAAAAGTGTAGCAAAAGTGAAAACAATATGGAACATTAAAAGGAAAACAGCAATAGCTCATTAAATCAGTTTGACTTCGGTGGGAGAAACTACTTGTTAGTTTCTATTCTTGCAGATGTTTTCTCTTTTCATCCACTCTAAAGAAGAGGAATATTTCTAAAGAGCTTGTCCTTTTAAATGAATGAGAATAAAAGCATGCATTCGCAAAGTGATTTTGCTCATTTTTTTTATGAAACTTTTTTTTTTTAATTAATTAATTAATGACTGATTCCATTCAAAGATGGTATTTTGTGGACCTGGCAAGTGCTTCCGTAGAATTACACATACTCTTATTGATGCCTTTTTATGCTTAGTGGCATTTTTCTTATGTCTCTTAAAATTTTCTAATGATAATTATTACTGTAATTTATGAAAATTTTTATAAATGCACAAGTAAGCTATGCAGCGCAATTTTAGAAAGATGGGCGATAACAGGAAAATGAAGGTGTTTTTTTTTTGTTTTTTTTTTAAAAATTTTTTAAAAGAATTTCATTTTTCAATAATGGATAAAGAGTATAGATTAAACATCTTCAATCTAAATGAGTGCCTAGAGATTGCTGATAGACTTGGACTTATAAAATATAGAATTTAATTTTTTTTCTATTCTTTGCTAGACAAAAGAACAAATTCCTGCAGATGTAAAACCAGAATTACCAAAAGTGGAAAGCGATGCCAAAAAGAAAGAACCCACAGACTGCAAGGAAGAAGAGGAGGAAGAGGAAGTAGAGGATCAAGAAGCTGGAGGATCTGATGCTAGGACAGAACGAACACTTCCTGACTGGATGGTGGAACTGTCTTCGCCTCAGAAAGGACAGAAAAAAGTTCTGAAAACGGCGAAACAACATCGTCGGGAGAAGACACCGGGCAAGAGGAAAAAAGGTATTCTATACATTAAAAAAAAAGGGGGGGGGGGAAATCAAAGAGTAGGCCTATATGTTAGCTAATATTACAAATACGCCCAATACATATTTTTCACTTACCATGCTCGCTGTATATAAAGTTTTCTATGATGGTGTAATGCTCACATATTTCCATGCATGATAATGTTCTACTGTGTAGATAATCTGAATTTGAATCCAAGTGATAGCGAGCAAGTGCTTTTTCATTGGTTCATTGTCTTGGATTTGGTTTCTCAGGTGAGGGAGCTTCAAGTTTAACAGAAAACTGTAGGGTCTTGTGTGGCACAATCGTAATTATCCTTACGACTTAGAGCACTATATTTTAAGCAGGGTGTCTATGGACCTAGAAAGTCTCGAAAAGTCAGGGAAATTTGAAATACAAAGGCCAAAGTCAGGGAAATTCGTAATTCATTGTTATAATAAATAACTTATTAAAATAATTTTCCTGAACTGTGCTTTTCATACCACATTACCTACTGAAAAATTTGAAAAACTTATACTTTTGACTAAACTTCTTCCAAAAGTTACCATTTTGCACCAAAACTAATATAATTTATATAAAATTATTAAGCCTATATATTTTTTAGGAGAAAATGTTTGCCAAATATGTGTCTAAATCTTGAAAGGAAAAAAAAAAAGAAAAGTATTTACCTAAACTATTTAATCTGTAAGGGGTTTTGATCATACCAATCTCCTTTGCCTTATATACAGTCATACACATTTTAAATGGAATGGATGAAGCATTAGCTTCGTGATTATATAAAATCTTTTGTGATGAACTCGAACGGCTTAATGAAAACGTCGTTGTAAATATTTAATTAATGCAAGTTTTTAGTGTAAAGAAATTCATTTTTAATATAGTTTTTATATTTGTAAACTTACCGTAATTGGTGGGCTTTAGGATTTGTGTTATTGGATTTTATGGCCCTGAAATTTGCTTTGATTATGCAAATTTTAATGCATTGTGTGTTGTTTACTATAATTAGCAACTGGAAATCGATTAAGATTTGGTCTGGAAACCTGGAAAAGTCAGGAAAGTTTGAAATTGAATTTGGGTAGACAGAAGTTTAGTAGACTTTTTCTTCTTTAAGTGTGGTACTTCATATACACTTTTAATGTATCAAAAGGTAGTTGTACTTAAAAGCTGGGCCGACATACCCAAGTATAAGCATAGGTGGGTGATGTTGAGCTGATTTTGGTTACACATGCCAGAGTTTGTCTGAGTATTAAAAAACCCAGGTTCACACCACTTGGCTATGCTTGTTCTTGTGCTTATTCACAAGTGAAGTTTGGCGCAATGTACCCTCTGCCACCCTGGTCTATAAAAAATAAACCCAAGTAGAGCGAGGCCAGCTTAAATTAAACGATTATTAAATAAGTTTGAATCAAACATATTAAAAGCTTTCATTGGAATTTGCAAATTGAGGTCAGGGATGACTATTGTTGTTCCATTTGAGAATAATGTGAAGACTTAAAGAAGAGCGTATTACCTTTTCAGTATGTAATAGCTTCTCTTGTTCTATATAGCATCAGAGGAGACGCCAAAGAAGCTGAAACACAAAAATAGAATCTTTTACTTTAATACGCTACATCATTTTCCTTGGAATCCCAGAACTTGACTGCACAAGAATAATAAAAACAATTTCTTTTTTTTTTAAATGGTGATGTTGCTGCTTAAAAATAAATTAGGAAAACAGGTGCATTGCCACTGAAATGGAAATAGAAACTAATTAAGAGCAAGAAATAGTCATGTGGGTAATGAGGAAAAAACATTCTGTAAATACAAATACGTTGATGCACTAGTTTGGTTTCAGTTTGCATTTGGTTTGTGTATTTTAACGTAGATGTGGAAGAGAAGCCTAGAAGAAAGAAGAAAGAATTAGAGAGGGTGAGCGAGGATGAAGTGGTAAATGTAAGGGTCAGTTCTAACCAACGTCCTTCCAGTGGTCGTTCTTCACGTACAAATCGGCAGACACGTCAAGGTCTCTCTTTAGGTAAAAAGTTACTGCTATTTCCCAAATTTATATTTGTAGAAGAAAATATTCTAATTTTTTTAAATTAATTTGAAATAAGTGTAAAAAAAAAATGAAATCCTTGATTTTGACATCCAGCATTTTAGTAGATTGCTTGACTCCTAGACATGTTTTATTTCTATTACTTTTCGTTTATACTCTAGTTAAAATAGGGAGTACAGTTCATGATCTTCCACTGGTGTATCTTCCAATTTGATTCTTGTTAAGGCAAAAAAAGTGTATTTCAAAGTCAGGTTAAGTCATTTCAGATAATTTAGAAAGTGACTCATAATTTTGTGAGGAAGTAATTCACAATCTTGTATAACTTGTAGCCTCGTAAAGAAATGGCATTGAACTTAAGTTTTTGCTAAAGTAGCTTATAATCTTGTTAGGAAGTAATTCGTAACTTGAAATAAGCAGTAACTCGGAAGTTTTTAAGCAAGTAACTTGGTTTTTTTAGTCTGTATAATATCTGTAACTTTGAAGGTTCTATGTGCAAAGAGAAAGCAACATGTAACTCATAAAGTTTGTAAGGAGATAGGAAGACCTAGTAATTCGGAAGTTTCTCTAAAATGTAACTTGTTGCTTGTGGAAGTCTCTAAGGTGAAAGAGAGTGAGAGAAGGAACTTACATGTAACTCGGAAGTTTCTGAAAAAAATGACTTGTAATCACACAGATGATCTTGGATGGTAAAAAAGGAATAAGAGTTGTTTTGCTCTTAATGAATTACTGTTATGGCATATTCCTTAGATGACTTTGTTGCGAGTGATGATGACGAAGAGTGGCCCAGTGATGAATCAGAGCCAAGGTTGAAAAAGAAGAGGCGAAGTCGACGAAAGGATGACGACTCTGGAAGCGATTGGGAAATTGAGCACAAAAGAGCCAAACGTGTGAGTCACAAGTTTAGTTCTGGGAGTGAATCCGGTAGCGACTGGCGAACAAACTCACCACGGAAAAAAAAGGTTAATGATTTTTACTTCTTTCTGTATGGTTGAAGTAAACAAGTTTTAACGCAGGACTTGAAATAAATGTTCAAGTCTTGTTTCGTTTCAATATTAGTCTGATTTGGTGTGAACGTCTGAAATCTTAGTACAATGACTGTCTTCGATTGTGTAAAAATGTTACGATTCTTTGGCATATAATCGCGTATGATCTTTGGAGTTATGAATGTGCTGTTCTGATAGGTGGGCAACGTTAAGCACCACTTCATAACTTTGAGACCACATGGTGATTATGAAGCAGCAAGTATTAAAATTTTCCTTTTTTTCTTTTGTAGGCGCCGAGAGGTCGGCGAAGAAGAAGTAAAAGGACAAAGGAAGAAGAAGTCATTTCTGATGGTGATGACGACGAGAAGTCACAATCGGGAAAACAAAGCAAAAGGACACCCTGCTCCTTTGGCAAAAAATGCTACAGGTAAGTTAAACTATTCGGTTCTTCATATAAATAAAATATATCATAGGTAATCTCCTCCCACTCCCTTACTTATTCTTCTGAATGTTGTGTTCATCTATTATAACTCAAAAGCAGTAGCATGGATTGATAATGAAT
>QLNU02010642.1:0-28034 GCA_006491805.2 Dysdera silvatica
CCCAGTCCGCCCCTGGCACTGAAACTGTGCGGCGCGTACTCAATAAAATTCCAATGTTTCCAAATATGAGGATTAAAAAGTACCGAAACAAGAATTGAACGAGTATCAAACTTGTTGTTTTAGTAAAATTGCCATCCATTGCGTATAGAAATTTTCATCAAACAAAATTTTTATGGTATTATGTAATACTAATGTGTGTGATTTTATATACGGAAATAAAAAAGTAGTGTATTTTTTACATTTATAGCTAAATTTAAATCAGCCAGAAAAGTAGTGTCTCGCCCAATTCGAAATTTGTGTAGTTAGGGCAATAAAATAGTCGCCCAATCCGGCATCACCGCCTCATCTTTCAATGAAATTTTGAATATTCAACATAGAAATACATGGAGTTGTAGCTCTGTAACCCCCATTGCGCTTATAACAACCCCCGTTATGAACTTTTTGCCTACACCCTTATCCTACTCACAAATGTGTCGAAATTTTAAAATGCTGCAATTTGTGAAGTCACGATTTTGAACATCTGAATTTTTGAATCCTTACGGTATATGACTTAAAGTTTAAAAAGAAAAAAAAAAGTTGGGGGGGTTGGGGGTTCAAGAAATTATTACTACATGCTTATTTTTATTCTAGATTAATAAACCAACGTATGTGATGGTGAGCCACTGTATTTTTATGGCCGCTGCATCAAATTAACAAAAGTCAAAATGTATCTGTGAAGAAAATCGTTATCTTAATTATGAACAAATTTTTTACTATAGATGTTCGTCCGCAAATGCGGCTGCCCTAGAAATTGGTCGCTGGCGTACAAGCACGCCGTGCCCACGCGGTAGAACCGGCCCTGGCGTAAAATATAAATTATATATATATATACTTATTATTCTTGACGTTTAGCGACGATTACGCACTAAAAACATTTTTATTACTCAAATTATATTTAAAATGAATAAGTACAAGAAAGCGATTTACCTTAGAAAGTACAAAAACAAAGCCGAGAAACGCGGCTCGGTGGTCTAGGGGTATGATTCTCGCTTTGGGTGCGAGAGGTCCCGGGTTCAAATCCCGGTCGAGCCCATTACCTGCTCTTTTTTTTTTCAAAAAAAAAAACAAAACAAAACAAACAAACTCTGCAAACATATTCGTAAATATATATAAACACCGCGAGTGTATATTTATGAACTTTAAATCTATACATTTTTAATAACATTTCCACTTTATTCGTTTCAACCCCTCTTTATATTTTTTAATTTCACTTACCTTACTTTTAGTTTTACAGCAAAATGACGTCATGCAGTGCGCCCACTCACCGTGGAGAAAAAAAATTCTCCAGGTTTTTCAGGTTTTCCCCCGGGATTTTTCGGACAAAATTCTACGACTAATCACAAATAAAACTTTGAATTGAAGTTCAGTTTTGAGGAAATAACCTGGTGCTCCTGTAGCGGTCGCGGGTTCATTACAGCTCAGTCGATACTCCAGGGGCGAACTGGGCCGCCGGCCAACGTGGCTGCGAGCCGGTATTACCTCGTGGACTATAGGACACGCTTCCTCACGTAATCCATCGACCTCCCCTGGCACCTAAACTGTGCGGCGCGTACTCAATAAAATTCCAATGTTTCCAAATATGAGGATTAAAAAGTACCGAAACAAGAATTGAACGAGTATCAAACTTGTTGTTTTAGTAAAATTGCCATCCATTGCGTATAGAAATTTTCATCAAACAAAATTTTTATGGTACTATGTAATACTAATGTGTGTGATTTTATATACGGAAATAAAAAAGTAGTGTATGTTTTACATTTATAGCTAAATTTAAATCAGCCAGAAAAGTAGTGTGTCACCCAATTCGAAATTTGTGTAGTGAGGGCAATAAAAAAGTCGCCCAATCGGACATTACCGCCTCCCCTTACAATGAAATTTTGTATATTTAACACAGAAGTACATGAGTTGTAGCTCTGTAACCCATTCCCCACATTGCGCTTATAACCACCCGTCTTATGCACTTTCTGCCTAAGCCAATATCCTACTCAAAAATGTATGGAAATTTTACAATGCTTCAGTTTGTGAGGTCACGATTGTTAACATCTGGATTTTGGAACATTTACTGTATATGAATTAAAGTTTAAAACAAGCAGGAAAGTATAACTACATGCTTATTTTTATTCTAGATTCCTAAACCAACGTATGTGATGGTCAGCCACTGTATTTTTATGACGGCTCCGTTAAATTAGCAAAAGCCAAAATGAATCTGTGTAGAAAATGGTTATCTAGTTCTGAACAAATTTTTTACTATAGATGTTCGAGGAGCGGCCGCGGAATCATTACAGCTCAATGGGTACTCCATGGGCGGACTGGGCCGCCGGCCAACATGCTTCCATGCCGGTATGCCCTTGTGGACTATAGGACTTACGCCCTTTTTGGCTCTAGGGCTCGCGCCCTCATGGGCTCTAAGACCCGCTCCCTCAGATAATCCAACGTAAGGGCCCTTTGAGGGCACGTAGTCCACCGCTGGGCACTGAAATTGGGCAGTGCGTACTCAATAAAATTCCAGTGTTTCCAGACCTGAGGATTAAAAAGTACCGAAACAAGAACTGAACGAGTATCAACCATGTTGTTTTAGTAAAACTACCGTCCATTGAAAATAGAAATTTTCAATAAACAAAATTTGTATTGTATTATATGATATTAATGTGTAATTTTATATATGAAAATAAGAAAGTAGCTATTTTTCAGATTTATAGCCTGAAGGTAATTAAAAGTAGCCCAAAAAGTGGCGTGTCGCCCAATTCGAAATGTGTGTAGTGAGGGCAATTAAAAAGTCGCCCAATGCGCTGCTTGAAGGCCAATCTGGCTCCACAGCCCCCGATTTCATTGAAATTTTGTATTAACATAGAAATACGTGGAGTTGTAGCTCTGTAACCCCATCCCCCATTGCGTTTATAGCCACCCCACCCTTTGAACTTTCTGCGTACGCCTATATCTTACTCACAAATGTATCGAAATTTTACAATGTTTCAGTTTGTGAGGTCACGATATCTAACATCTGGATTTTCGAACCTTTACTGTATATGCATGGAAGTTAAAAAAAAAAAGTTAGGGGAGGGGGGAAAGTAATAACTAGATGCTCATTGCTGTATATGTCTCTATGGCTGCTGAGCGTTTGCCTTCTGCCTGGTAGTTCAGGGTTCGATGCCTTAATTGAAACAAACTTGCCGAGATTTTCATTTTTACTAAAGCTTCTGGTCCCCTTCCTTGTTCAGTTCAAGGATGGTTCATAAACTTTGTGAGAGGGAGTAAGATGTGTCTTTTTCCTCTGATCTTTAGGGGGATATACGAAAGATCTCTATTCTCCTCGTTTTCTTGCTAACTTCTTCCCTTTTAAATCAATTATTTAGAGTTCTTCCCCATGTATTTGTTCGTCTACCTCAGTATTTCTCAAACTTTGGTTACTCACGGACACAGGCGTACGTAGAAGTTCGTAAGGTGTGAGTTATAAGCTCAATGGGGGTTACAGAGCTGCAACTCACATATTCCTATGTTACATATACAAAATTTCATTCCAGTGGGAGTTACAACCCCCATCAACACCCCCCCTGCATACGCCAATGTTCACGAATGGCGTTAAGAGTTCCTTTAGTTACCACAAACGACCGGGGTTGGGGCGGAAAGGGCAGGATTTTTCCCTCGAAAAATTTTTAAACATATTGTCTGAAACTAAAGTTGCCAACCCTGGTCAGTAATGAGACTTTATCTGTTGCAAGCTAAACAATTGCATTTTGTGCATCATCTGGGAAAACAGAGCCGCCTTCTGCAGTTCACTACTATTCCTAATAACGAACAAAACCACAAATTAAAACAAACAGAATGATAATAAATAAATAATGTGTATCATCATTTAAACATAAAAACTTTATCAGTTTTTTGCAATTCAATATACATTTCTTAAATTACTTAAATACCCCTAAAATTAATATCTTCAGAAATTTTATTGCCCAGATCGAATTTTTACGCCGTGCAGACGAACGTTTTTTGGAGATATAATATTAATTGTATTATACTTCACTACTTTTTCTTCAGAAAAGTCCTGAGAATCCCACGGACCATTAATAGGAAACCGCGATCCATTAATGATTCACGGATCACACTTTGAGAGAAACACTAGTTTACCTCTTCTCTTTCTTTGAATATATCAAATATAAAAGTATTTATATAATCACTTAAAAACTAAGACCTGGTCCCTGACATTTGTTGACGGGTTGGTGAAAAAAAAAAAGAATGTAAATTTATGGGAAGTGCAGCGAGTTCCCTGCGCCCATCCCCTGCATCTGCCCTTGCAATGACTTCTATGCTACAGATTCATATAGATTCTCCAGAAAAACGCAGTATGGATATTAAGTGCAGTCTGAGTGAGTCATATGAAAGCTGTTTTTAAACTGGGGGTGAGATGGAGCCAGTTTTCATGACATACTTCTGAAAATAAAAACTGGTTGCTATTTCAGCCAGACGTCGAAGAGAATGCTTCGGATTTCCAGTTGATAAATTTCATTCAATTTGGTGGTTATTAAAACATATTTTAACCATTCACTATCGTGAATAATTACTATAAAATCAGATTTAGAGCAATGTTGAAGTAGTTAAAAATGTTAATAATATATATATAAACATGTTTTTACCCATTCAAAGTGATGGTCATCATCAGATGTTACAAAATCTCGAGATTTTGTAACATCTAGGGGTCCACTTTTCTTCTAGATTAATTCTCACAATTTTCTTAACTAGTTTAGCTTTGTGCATTCTTTTCCAAAATTACTTTTAATACGTGGGGAATATTTATTTCAGAAATACATTTAAACGCCTCGTGTGTATAGCTCAAGTCAGAGCTTTCTGTAAAAAGAAAAACAACACAGACCTGAGCCGGAATTAAACCGGCGACAATCAGAGCACAAGAAACAATGGCTTTATATACAAGGTTTCGAAAGGACACAACTACGAATTAAATGGTTAAAACTGAAAAGAACATACAGTAGAACCTGTCTAAAGTGATCACCTCGGGGACTGGGTTATAATGGTTAGGTTAGACTTTGGTATAAGCATGACTAAGTCTCTACCAGTTCTCTCCAGAGTATAAGCTGAAATTTTTTTTTTTTTTCGCATTTTGAGAATTGCATATTGCGAAAAAATTTAATACAATTTTCGTAAAAGACAAAAGTCCCTGAAAATTAAAAATTTCCTCAATTTTATATTAGAGGCTGCCATACGACAATCTTGAAGACCTTCTGTGACATCATGAACGGATGATCGAAATGTTTGATGTTGAAAACGTCTACAAACTATGGTGTGTAGCAAAGTCAAGGAGAATTGTACAATTATATCATCGACTGCATAACTTTGTACACAATAAAAAGCGTTATTTGTAGTTCTAAATTTTAATTGTAATTTTGTTTAGCATTCTCCTAAAATGCAAAATTTTCAGAATTATTGTAAGCACTTACAGTAGGAAAAAAAAACTAAAGGCATTTAAAAATGCTAATATTTCTTTTTACATTTTAGCTAAAATGTCAAAGAAAAAGAGAGTCCAGGTTAAACCCTAGTTCTCTCTTATAAAAAGTGGTCACTTTATTATTCAGGTAGTTATTATACCAGGTTCCACTGTAGGTGAGTGTTTAAACATACATCTAAAGTGAATATTCTCTACGAATTAAAAATACCACCTTGAAGGCTTTTTGGTGCCTTCGAAACTATGCTATTTCGAAACCTTGTCGCGGTGAATTCTACATTTTTCTTGCAAAAATGTTTCATATAGCCAGTAGGTCATAAAATGCACATGCAACCCATTCCCAAAAAATGAGAGGTAGTGCATACAACATTTCATGGTAATACTCCAGAAATAAATAATGAAAAACCATTAAATGCATTCAGAATTGCAAACACTGCCATTCCTATTATGCATTTATGGGCATAAAAGGGCAAAGCGGGACGGCTTAATATGCACATACATGACTTTACTTTTCTCCCTTATCTAAGGTCCACTCACCAGTAAGATGGACCATCACATATCGCATTACCTTCGTTTGATCAATTACGGTGTGAGCCAATTTCATTCCGAAAAAACTGTGGAATGAAAAGATAACTCAGCTTCGAACTTTTCGACTAATCAGACAATGCCGTTCTTGTCATCAATAAGCAATGTTAATCAAGTAGTGAATCATCATGGTATATACTTTTGCCAAGGTATGTAAATATAATTGTAGAGTATAAATAAAATATAAAGACATTTTAAACAGACCTTATGATTTAAATTATTTTTCTGGCATTATATGCATGTTACCAACAAATAATATGTGAAATAATGTGCAAATATATTATTGAATTCGCAGCAAGGGTCATTCTGTGCCAAATAAGGTGAGAGCCAAAGGGTGGATGCTAACTACATAGTACTTCATGTGCCCTGGTAGTCTGAGTGGAATGACACTCTGGTCCATACAAAGTGGTTATTGGTTCGATTTCAGCTTGTGACAAAGTTCTTTTTTCTTTTGCACAGCCCACCGAATGTTGTGATGGTGGGTTGAACTTATGGTTGTAGTCTGACAATACACAAGAATATCTGAATACTTTATCAATACTTGGTAAAATGGAAAATTTGATTCCAATATTTAGAAGATTTTCAGGTAATTGATGAAAAACATTTTATTTGAATACGAAACCAAGAGATATACACAAGAAGATAAACTTTTCAAATGAATGAATCCTTCAAATGAAAGTCTTCTCCAAAGAAAAGCCATTTTACATCAAGTCATACAACGATCTTACATAAAGCTAACAGCGAAAATATACTCTACATGAAGAACAGGAGAAGAAGAAGAAGAAAAAATAAAGACAACATTCATTCATAATAAAAACATATGAGTGTTTTAAATCAGTGAATTATAGCCAGATGCATATGACACACATCTTTACTACATAGCTAATACACTAAAGAGCTATTATTTAACATGACTGACATACCAGTATGCATGTCAAATACAAAGTATGGTAACATTTAAATTAAAATGACCATTTCAAAAATTCTTTCGCATCGAGGATATTCATCAAAATGTTTTTTTTTTTAGATTGTTTGTCAGGGAAGAAACAAAACAATAAATTAAGATTAGATTAAGTCCAATCCGTGGTCCATTAAGAATGTCGTTCATTCGTGTAAGGTGAAAACCCCTGCTTTTTTTTCTGAATATCATAAAGTCAATGTTTTTATATCCAAAGAGATAAAATTAAAAAGACAACAGCAGGTCGCAATTTTTAATAAAATTACAATGTGTCTCATACCCTATACCAGTGCTTCCCAAACCCGTAATATTTGGAGGTACTTGATGCGAATGCTCTGTCATCGTGACCATATTAAATGCGGGTACAGTCATCTAATAGTCATGGAATGACATATTAAATGTGGGTAGTCATCTAATAGTATTGAATGACTATGTATAATGAGGGTAGACAGCCAGTACTGAAATCCCAAAAGCAGGTACACAAATACTTCTTACTTTTGTAAACACTTTTATGGAAAAAAAAAAAAGGATAGATCTATCACACCCCATCTTTTCTCCAGCCCTCACGAAGTTAGTTTCACCATGAAGGATAAATTGAGGCTGTCCAAGCACACTATTTGAAATATAACATCTGCAACAAAATATATTTGCCATTTCAACAGCACGTTTTTAATACTAAGAAAAGTTACGATACAGAAAAATATACGTTGCAATTTTTTTAGTGATGCACATTTCTACACATGAGCGCATGTCACACATTATGCACACAAACGAACAAATCCCATGGCCATTACCGAGAATGGAATCAGTACACAAAATTGAGGATAAAATATCCTCCAACTATACAGTTAAATATCTAATTAGTCGGACCCTAAAAATATGTGTTAAGTCCTCAATAATATAAAAGAACAAAACATATGTAACACAAGATTATTAATGTAAAAACGTTGCTTTTAGTGCACAACACTGCTTGAATGGCAAATAGTGAGACTAAAAAATAGCTCAGCAATGAAGAAAACTTCAACTTAAAAAAGGAGAGAGAGAGAAAATTCTACAATGGTTTCTTCCTTTTAGTAAATATCTACTATAATATATACTATAGGCTCATTGGGTGCAGGATAACACACGAAAAGAACTGAAAAATAATAGTAATTAATACAACTAAATACGTAGAATTATAATAGCAGCAGAATACCTTCTAGAATTTTGCAAGTTGTAGTATCTTTCCACATCTGTGAAGACAAAATGATACATAATTAATATAAGCAGGCTTCCCAATGACATTGAAGGAAAATATTCCCTGACTTTCCTGCAAAATTTCAATGGGCCACTGCAGTGAACTAGTTGCAAAATCCGCTTTATGAGGAAAATAGTTTCGTGTTTGCAGAAGACTTACCTATTTAAAGCAGTATAGTCAGGAAGATTTCCCCCCCCCCTGACTTTTCTAGGTTTGACCAAAACATCTTGGTTTTCCACAGACTTTCCTAGGTTTGACCAAAACATATCGGTTTTCTCTTGACTTTGCTAGCTAGGTTTGACCAAAACATCCCGATTTTTCTCTGACTTTCACGGATGATTTCGAATTCCCTGACAATTTCAGGTACGTGGGAACTCTGCTATAATCTGAGTATTTTAGTCACACTGAAGTTCTAGAAATGTCTTCGATAATATCATTCGTCATCTGCAAGTTTGTGATGGGGAATGCAGTTTCGAAAGTATCTGTGCCTCCATGACATGGAGTTCACAAGCTTGCAATCCACATATGAAGCCAATGAAACCTTTTTCTTGGTGGATTTGCAGAACGCAATCGCCAAATACAAAAACACCGTCACAACGGTGGGGTTGCTGAATCCAAAATAAACGGGAGCTTCATAAATCAATGTTTATGAAATATTCTTTGGCATACACGTTAGCTGCTTGGTTACTTATAAATAACATAAAACAAAATTTAAATGCTAAGCCAGACATTTGTAAGCACTTTAGTACACGTGCAACAAAAGTAATATACCGGGGTGAAATATGAGGTACATTAAACCCATCAACAATCTAATCTTTTATTGTTTTTTTACTCTGAAAGAAATAAAATTACGAGTTTTTCCAACAAGTCAAATCCAACTATTAGTAAACCGTAAGTAGAAAAAAAACACTTTGTTAATTTGAATACTTAGAAGGATCAAAACTTGGGATGTTCATGTTGAGCACTGAATTTTCAATAGTGGTAATCATCATGCAATTTATGTGAACAAATTATATAAACATTATTTATGGAGAACTTAGTTGGAGTGAAATTAAAGCATACATTATGAAGAATTTTTTACGTTAATCAGTTGGACATCGCATATTAAACCAGGATTTATAGGTGCTAGTTTAGAAAACCACACATATATATATATGTAGATCAAAATCATAACTGCCTCACCCAGAAAATAGTGTTTTCTTCTGTACGGGGCAATCAATATTGACTAGTTTTTACAAATATGTAGTATACTTTTAGAATAGGAGTACGATGTCCAGAAAACCAAAGAAGTTCCATTTGCATATAATATAAACGTAACTCCACAGCAACAGCCGTTAATCTTGAAGACTGTAATATTTTGTGTTCTAATACATAAAAAAGCAGGAAGTTTGTCCACTACCCCATAAAGCCAGGTTCGATTCTTAAGGTTAGCTTTAGATTTCTATTACATGGGGGCTAAACTTCGTTACTTGTCCCCACCTCTTCATATATATATAGTCATCATAGGGTTATAAATATTCATTGAAACCACATCGGTTGTTTTTACATTATATGACATAAATCAAAAACACTTAATTTTCACAAATGCGTATAATAATCTTGGTTAATAAATAATATTAAGAGCATGAAAGACAGCATTGCAATTGCATCGAATTAAATTGTCTTAATTAAGAAATAACAAACAAATCAATGCCCACAATGTCAATATTTGTGTTTGTTTTTAACCCTTCTTTGGAATAGTGTGTAAAAAACTATACACTTACAAAATTAGATATTACAAAAACAGCTTAATTCTACAAAAATATTGTTCATAAGCTAAAACTGTTGGGCTGTTTAAAGGGGAGAAAATTACAGCATCCTGAAGGTTTTATACATATATGGAATATGAAATTAAAGTATAAAACTTTTTCAGGCCAGTGTGATTTTTTACCCGATATTCAAGTTAAATCAGTTATTTCTTTCATTACTTTTCAGTCATAACTCTTGGCTCTGTATGTGTAAACATATATTGAGAATTGTAATTGTGTAGTAGCAAGCTCAGCTTTAAAACACAAATTTTAAATATGTTCAAATTTAAAATTAAAAAAAATAAAATTGTCCATTTGCACTTAGCTTCATTGAACATTGGGTCACACATACTATAGGAATCTAATTAATAATTTATGAGAAATTAACGAAATGTTCATATGCAATGTTGCCATGCATGCTTAAAATTTCTTATACACAATATATGCTCCTTCTTATTGTCCTGTCTTTGTCATAACATGGCCATGGTGTTACAAAGTAACTGTCTATAGTGATACACCACATTTCGCTTGATGACAGAATCGCTGAAAAAGTTAGTGAAAATTTAGAGAATAGAAATGAATACGATGACACAGACACTGTTCTTCAAACTTAAGGTCACATCTGAAATAGGAAAAAAAAAATTAAATTTTCAAAGTGGAACAGATATCAGTTAAAAAACAAACAAAAAACTGTATAGTAGAAATTAAATTCACAAACTGATAGGAATGTAAAGTAACAGAAAATGAGCATGTATATATACAGGGTTTGTCCCAAAAGTTCTCGGAATGATTTTTTTAAAATCATTTATTCAATATCAGTTTACAATCTTTTCAGAACTTTTCAAAGTATTCTCCCCCTGCTTCGATGCACCGTTGCCAACGCTTCACCCAATCATTGAAGGCGCCCTGGAATTCGTCAATTGGAATCTCCTTCAGTGAGGTCGTCGCGGCTGCTTTTACCGCCTCCAGCGTCCCATGCCGAGTTCCTTTCAGGGTTCTTTTGATCCTGGGGAACAAAAAGAAATCCGCTGGTGTCAGATCGGGGCTGAACGGCGGCTGGGGCAGCGTTGCCACATCCATTTTGGCCAGAAACTCGGAGACAATGAGCGCGGTGTGGGTTGATGCGTTGTCATGGTGCAAGATCCAATTGTCGCAAATTTCATTCCGGATGTGTCGAACCCTGTTGCACAACCGTTTGCGCACTTCACAGTAAAACTCCTTGTTGACTGTTTGTCCTTGTGGCACGAATTCACTGTGAACCACACCTTTTCTGTCAAAAAACACAATGAGCATTGCCTTGATTCGCGATTTGCTCATCCTTGCTTTTTTCGGGCGAGGAGACTCCTTGGTGTGCCACTCGCTGCTTTGGCGCTTTGATTCGGGATCGTACTGAAAAATCCACGTTTCGTCCACTGTGATCACTCTGTCCAAAAATTCTGGGTCTGTTTCATAGTGTTCATGCAATTCCTGGCACTTCAACAAACGCTGCTCATTCATCTCACTCGTCAGGACTTTTGGCACCATTTTCGAGCACACTTTCTTTATTTGAAGATCCTCCGTTAAAATGCGATGAACGATTGTTTTGGGTATTCCACACTCCTCTGCAATCACCCGAACGCTTAATCGTCGGTCATTGTCCAAAACTTGACGCACTTTTTGCACCGAGTCGTCCGTTTGTAATGTCGACGGGCGTCCAGAGCGGTAGTCGTCGTTGACGGACTCCCAACCTTCACGGAACCGCTTGTGCCACATGAAAGTTCGGCTTTTTTTCATCGCCCCATCACCGTAGGCTTTCTGAAGCATTTCGAGCATCTCTGCCCCGTTTTTACCCAGTTTCACACAAAATTTGATTGCATAACGCTGCTCCAAAAACTGGTCCATTTTTTGATCGACGAGGGTGCAGTAGATACCTCTGCGCGGAGCGTGACCCTGCCTCAACAACTGCCCGCAGGCGACTGATACCGGTCTCGTTTCCAAGCTTAGATCCCTCACCAACTTCTTCGCCCCGTCAGCCAGCGTTGCCAACTACAAAAAATCATTCCGGGAACTTCTGGGACAAACCCTGTATATATATATATATAAATGAGCTTGTAAGAGTATATTGCTATACAAATCACAAACATGTTGAGGTTTTAAACTATAGGGTAATCAATATACAACATGGTTAGTAAAGTCCTTATACACGCAGATAACTGTGGGACCGTGTGATGTATGCTCACTTTCGCCTTAAAACCCAGGAAATAATAAAAGTTGCTCATATTCAAACAAGAACTTATCTTTATTGAACGTTAAACATACAGAATTCGTGACAAAACAATAGAAACATAATATAAAAATACATCACGACCTTTTGACGAAGCCTATGACAGCACTTGCACTCAGGTTGAGGGCTAATCAAAAACTGATCACAATTTTTTATTTCTACCGATCTCACTGGGAGTTTTTGAATTGAGAACCAAAAGGATGTGATTTCAAAATTCGCATTTGAATTGAGAACCAAATAGTGCTTTGGAATTTACAGGCAGGGTTTGCGATTTTATGGGGGTTGTATACTAGTAAATCTGCTTTCAAATGAGGTTACCCTTATTCATTCATACATTCGTCCTTCCTCACTTTCTTACTTCCACCAATTTGCAGTAGCTCAGACACCTTTTCTTAGATCAAAAAGACGCGAGTAGAATCAGATGTAACCGAAATGATTTATCGAAATTTTTGTACGTCTCCCACTTAATATTTCCTTTCTTCTTTCCAATTAGGGTGTAGTAGTGGTTCTCAATTAATAGCTGCATCTCCCGCACTGGCGTTATCTAAGGTCACCTTAGTTCTCAATTCAATAACAGTCATCTCATTGACGATTGTCGCAAAATCAGAATTATTGTCGCTCTCGTTAGTGGGGGGAAACCTATGGTCTGTAATCTAGTGAACTGCGGCCAACTATGATACCTCAATTCACTCCCCTAGTCTTCCATTAGCGTCTCAATGTATTCTTTTCCACTTACTAGAAAGATCTTTAGAGATGATTATGTTTAGTGATATTCTTTGGCTTCATGCTCATTTCTGATTTTTAAATTTGCTATCAATTTTCGATCACGAAAGCTATGCGAGACGAAATTTATAATAAAGTTTCTTTGGCGAAGTGTCCACATATGCATAATATTTTAAATTGTGATCATGGGCGATCAAAACCGAATTTATAGGCATGATGGGAAAATGCCCAAGTTATTAAATTTCAGGGGGGCAAAATTCCAAAAGACGGAAGAAATTTTTCCTTCAAATTGCTTTAAGCTGAAAAAGCGTCCACCTCCATCCGCAAACACCGTGAAAATTTTTTGTCATCATATAAAATAAATTTATATACAAAAATGTTGCTATGTATATTATAATAATGCACATATGATAATCTGAGACCCTCTCCTCCCTTCCCAATACCCTGCAGTTTTCTGTCATAGTCACATTTGAAGACAGATCGACGAATTCTTATTTCTTCAAGCAGAAAATTCTTAATAAGCGGCTACCCCTACATTTTCCATGACGTTTTATTTTACATTTGGGGGAAATTCTGGATTTAGCATATTTACAAGTGTCTACAGCACAAAATTTTTAAAAGGGCAGTTTTAATTCCTACTATTAGCTCACACTCTCCCTATATATATCTTGTTCAAATTTTCAATCGTTAATAAAATATTTTCTATCCATCCAATCAAGTTCAAATAAATTTTTTTAAACTTGTAGTGGATGACACTTGATGTTAATACAGTTTTTTCAAATATTAATTCATTAATTAAATTTAAATGAATTTTTTTTGCTTTCCTTTGGTGTATTTGGCGATTAATGTTTGCCGCCAATTACAGCCAAATGTCGCCAAAATTGCTTTTCGCAATTTTTCCCTTTCTTCCCCTTTATTTGAGCAGCGCATTGAAGGAATTGACTTTAAAAAAAAAATTTTTATTATACTTGTTTTGTAATCTTAGTCAGCAAAATTCCATCTATCCGACTTCCCCTCGAAAGCATATCTCCCACTTTTGTCTTGACTTGTAATTCTGAAAATTTTCGTGAAACAGCCCCCACCACAAAAAAAATCGTTTTTAATTTTAATTAAAAGCCAAACGAGACTTTGGTTATTACTTTTTACTGTTATTTTAGGATTAAAACTTTGGATCGTAACTTTTTAAAAACATATAAAGTGAATAACCATCTTGTGATTGCTATGAATAGACCATCACCACAGAATTTAAATACAGTGGATGCCATTATTGTGCGGTATTTTGATAAAGGCAGAGATATACTAATATTCCTTAATGCATGACAGATAAATACTATATAATAAATACCAAATAAAAAAAATTTACGTGCTAAAGAGTACGAGTGGATTTTGTTTTTTGCTAGTGCATTAGGACCTGAAATTTATCCCCCTGCTAAAGAAACATCCATGTTACTCGCAGATCATGAAAACGATATAGACGATATATATATATAAAGGAAGTTTTCAAGTCATAAATAATCAGATAATTAATAAAGATGTAAAAAGACTTGTTGCGGCTCTTAAAACTTATTGCTGTTTCCCTGTTTGAGATTCGAAAAGATTACTTTTCTATCACAGATGTACGTGAAATTAACCCTAGTGGATGATGATAATCTCATGGAAATGAATCAAAAAAGGGTAAAAAGTAAACTTTATCAGGCAATAACTCAACATCATATATATGCCAGTTTATATACTTCATCCAAAGTACATGTGATCTAAATTGTCACAGGAGCAGGAAGACAATACTAGGAAATTCCTTAATGTCATTAACCTAAATTTTGTACTTCACATTATAGCTTTCTGAGCAAAATGAGCTCCTTTTCCTAAAACATACTACTCCAATAAAATCTTAGAAAATGTCCAGACTTCTGTTTGGTGGTATAGTTTAAAGAAAACTATAACTGAAGATTTTGTAACTGTTTGTTTATGGAGTGATGATATTACCTGCAGTATTTACTGGTGGGCTTGGAAGAATATTTTTCTTAAGCTATTGGTCTATTCCTAATAAATTAAGAAATTGTTTGAATTAGGAAATGGAAGCAAAACTAATCTTTTGCTATAGATTACTTCATTGGAAAGATCAGCCTGAACTTAAATGCTAGTTAATTTGCTGTTGCATAACCTTTGAATAAATACTAAAAACACTGTAACGAAACTCACTTCACTTCAAAATGCATTCCCTTTTGCCATTTGGGGTAGTTTAGTAAGTTTTTAATGCACAAAATAATTATTTTCTGGGTTTGTGCCAGTTATTGCCACTTTTGTAGAGGAAACTAGTTTCAGCCATGACGGTTTTAACCAGTTATAACCAGTGGTTTTAACCACCTTGGCAGAAACTTGCCAACCCTGGTTTAAAATCAAACATTGTTATTCCATACCATGTTTATGACTAATTAACCATCATTATTGACATATATAACGAAACAATACAGAGTTTCACCAGGAGATTCCATAACTGTTTGTTAGTGACATATATTTTTACCCGCGTTCAATATTTCATATTTATAACTTGTAGGCTAAATTTAATTTTATATTGTTTTTTATTAAAATAGTAATCATAATTAAATGAAGTAAAAAGCCACTGATATTTTAATTTCATTGAAAAGGCTATATTCTGAGGGTCAATTTGCAAAAAAAAAAATTTTGCTAGCAGGTTGGAAACTGCAGTTATTAGAATTCTTCGAAAAGCATGTTTTTTCCCAAAATTAAAAAAATTTAATTAAACAAAGACTTCTGCATCTTTTTTTTCTTTTTTGAATCTTAGAATCTTCTTTTAAAGAATCTACATACATTACTTAACTGTAAAATTCCAAAATAAAATATGTAATAGTACTTAAGAAATTATTTTGTAATGAAATGCCATTTTTCGTAACAATTTCCAAGCAACCAAATAGCCTTAAAACATCAAAGCTAAAATATTTATAGAGTCAGGTAGGGTAATATGAGTATAAAAACACTGTTTTTGAAAATCAACGGTTCAAAACTTATATAAAATGTTGAAGAAGGTAGTATTTTTTTGTTGCATATATACATTACACTTGTTGAAAATACTTTATGCTTGAATTTTTAACACAATATTAAAAAATAAATAAATGGTAGCATTTGGAACGAGGCTAAGTTTTATACCTACATGGCATGGGGTAAAGTGAGTAGTCTATAGGGTAAAGTGAATAAAATAGAAGGTAAACCATTTAGTTTTTTATTTAAATCAACTTAGTAAGCATTCAACGGAAGTATCTCAGGAATAAAAATAAAATATATAGAATATATAAAATATATATATAATATATAATTATATAAAAAATAAATTTATAGTGACCATGGTTATCAAGTATTGGCTCAGGGAGAATTTTAATAATATTTGATTGGTCTACATATCGTTCTGGAAGTGAATAAAAATCATCTACTGTTGACTTAACTAAGAGTTTTACTGTTACCAAATCATCGACCATATCGCTTATTTGTCCTAAACACTCAGAAGCCGTTTTTTCCCCCCACATACTGCTCTAGTTGGTTAAGATACCGTGGGCTAAATGCAGGGACCCTGGTTCAAATCTAGGATGAGGACCGCACCTCTTTTTCTTCATATATAAAAAAATCTCTAGTTTGAGCTATATGTACGTGGGTGGCAAAAATTATTGTATAATAAATTTCGCCATGAAAAACTCACAAAAATCTCGCCCCGGAGGCTTTTCTGTGTTGACCATTATTTGGCAATTGTGTTATCCCTGTGAAGGGTAATAATATCTTACATCCTCATATACGGAGAAAAATGCGTTTGTTCTTCTCCTTGTTTGTCTAGTTAGTCAAGACACTCCGGGCTAAACGGAGGGACCCTGGTTCGAGTCCAGGATGAGGACGGCACCTCTTTTTCTCCAAAAACAAAAAAAAGCTCTAGTTTGAGCTGTAATTGAAACGTGGGTGGCAAAAATTATTGTATAATACTGCACTAAGACCCAATTACCCATTGAAACATTAGGCTTATTGGAATCGCGAGAGTTCAAATTTATATAATTTTTCATGTGGGATCCCTTGGATTTGCCAGATTCAGTTTTTTTATTTAACAGCACATGTTTGCATGTTTTCGTTTTAGATCTCGGCTTTTCTTCTTGCAAAAGTCTCTCAACAACAGTAGGGTGCGTTGTATTTCACCTGTTTTCACTTTAACACATTTTCTTTTTCTTTGCTTTGAGTTTTCTATTCCCATTTTAGTTACGTGGGATGGAGGAGGAAAAAGTGTGGTTAATATATTATGATTCAAATCTTATAGTGATTAGGAAAGACCTGAAGAGGTTATTATTTAAGCTTCGTTCGCTTCTGCGTTCATACTATGAGTGTGATCTGCCAAAGGTGAGTCATCCAAATTATGTTGTACCATAGTAAGCAGGGTGGGGAGGGAGGCACCTCTGGTCCCTAACTCATACAGATGCATAACTTTCCTTTATAAATGGTAAGAGGTTGTCCAGAATTCTCCATCAGCTGAAATGCAAAAAGAATGCTAAATCTGGTCTTTTTACATGTAGCTGATTTCAAATGTGCTGTACAAGCAGATTTTGGCACAAACACATGTGTGTGACAACTATCTGTACCAACCCGCTTCATCCAAATCAAAGATTCTTTAGGGATAATTCTGAAAGTTATTTTTTAAAATTGCATCTTCATAAGCATTGAAAAGGTGTTGACTGTGGATAAAGACAAACTTGTGGCTCTCGCCTTTGTTAGTAATTCAGGCTTATGCTTACTTATTTCGTTTGTCCAGCAGTTTTCAAAATTCCCTGCCTAATTAAGACCGGGTTTCTTGTCTCCGAAAGGTTTTTTCCGGTTCTTAGAATACTTAAAATAGGTATCAAATTATAAAGGTCGACTTGATCGAAAGGATGTCCACTTCTAGACAAAATTTTGAAAGCATCAACTATACAAGTTTTTTCTTCAACAGTAAGCCAGGATTGTCGACCCAGACCTGTATGAGCTCGTTTTCTTACAACCCATCTTCTTAAAGTTTCATATGGAATACTAAATTTCTTTGCTGCATTGTAAATGGATTTTCCATTGTCAACAGCTAATACTGCTAGTTGCAAGCTTGCATCAGAGTACTTTTTTGGATTTTTTTTCTTAAATTATAGTTAAGCCTAACGCTATACCCACTTAACCCACATGATAAACTATCACATAGAATACAAAGTATGATAAATTTAACTTATCTTCAGAGGTGACTATCTGTTCTTGGATATTTTATACTTCTCATTTTTCAAAAACTATTTTATAATTTAATTTTACTGTAGAAAAGGGGAAAATAGAAGTTTGAGAGAACATATCCTTACACACGATAACAGTTTTGGTTAATGGTGGCAATTTTAATGTTACCACTAAAAATTTTAGTGGTCTAAACTTGAATCAGGCCCGAGGATAGACAGGTTTGTAGATAACTGCCTGCGAGAAATGTAGGGCAGCACTGGAAATGCATGTGGTCTTTAGCACAATGTAGTACGACTTTTTTGTTCAAAATTCTAAGATGATACTCCATGCTGTGACATCGTCTGTTAATATAAAATGTTCTTTATTTGCTTTTATGTCTGAATGATAATGTATCAAGAAGAAAAGAGTTTTTTGTTGTTGTTTTTATGTTTGCGAGAAAAGAAAAGGGTGGGGTTTTTTTTTGTTTAGATTTTGAGATTGAATTTCAGAGTAGGACTTTGAGTGTAGCAGAGATATTTTACTTTAAAAAATATCTCTGCTACACTCAAAGATTACAATCTTTAAGACTTCTTTACTAAGACAATCTTTACTCAAAGATTACAATCTTTCGTTATGAAAATACGTGTTTTCTACACTGGAGACATTGTATTTGTAATCACATACATTACAACACCCACTATCTATCATAATATTGTTAATTATAAAATCATAATCACCTTATATGATATCTGTCACTGGTATAGTAGAGGTGCATTAATCTAAGGAGATGACATCTGGGATGATTTTTTCTCCACTGTTTCTCTCCATTTCTGGTCTGGACAACAGTGTGTACAAGTCAAAACTTGGATTCTCATTCTGATTATATCCGGAAGGACCACTTCCATCGTGAGGTGGTGTGCAATCAGGAGAATAGTAAGGGTATGGAGATGAGATGTATGGAAATGAGGAAAAAGCATCTGCCGACGTGTCTTTAATGCCATACCGAGATTCCATTTCTGAGGAGTCCTTGGCTCTCGATGTTGAGGATGACATTGGTTGTTGAAGCGTACTGGTAGTTTGTCCGGATATCGGGATGAATGCTGGAGTGGAGATGGCTTCGGAACTGCCAACGATAGCAGGTGGGCGGGAGGAAGTAGAAACACCGCCGAAAGGATGCATTGGTGATGACTCCAACGAAACAAATGGGGCATTTGCAGAAACTGGTGGTTTAGGATATACCATGCTTGATGTCGATGGAGCAATCAGCTCTTGATCCAGCTCATTCAATGGCCGATAAGAAGATTGCGGAGGCACACTCGAAGACGACGACCACTCATCATCAGAATCCGAATTGCATGTTAAATCAACGATTTCAGGATTCTTCTTCTGTTTTTTCCTGACGTGGTTGGTGACGTGACGGTTGCTACTGTCAATACTCAGCATATCTTTCTTGTCACTTTCATTAATGATAGGGGTCCATGATCCATCCTCGTGAAATTGGACCTCATAGCATGACGATGGTGCTTTAGCCGATATTTCTGAGAACAGCCCATCAATTGCAAGGTTTTTAAAAGGTGCAGGTTTGTCACACACGGGGCAAATCCATCTTGGCTTTTTCTCATTCATTTTAATAAATAAATCTGCATCGAAGCACTGAAGATGTGTACATGTAACGGGACGGCATGGCTCTGTCATCTTTCGTTTTCCAATCGGACAAATGAGTGACCCTCGGAGACTTGTGGTAGCAATTTCAGAATCAGGACTCGTGCTAAGTTTTTCTTTGATCATGGCCCGTGTATGGTCAGGATTCCGCATGCCTTTGGTTCGCAGTCGAGACATAAGTGTTCTCGAGTCCAGTTTTTTCACCATATAAATAGCAATAACATATGGTCGACTGTATTCTGAAGCCCATGAAACACTCACTATATTTCCCGATGTAGCGCAAAGCTTAGAAATCGAGGTTATATTTACTGGTCGACTAGGTCGTTTGGGCTCCACACCTGGGCGATTGGTAGGAATGGGATTGGGCAGCTGGCATAATTTTCCATTTACTTTCACTAATATGCTTGGGGGGAAATTGTCTTCTTGCTCACAACTCGTCTCTAATAGGCAAAATCGAAGTTGAATTTGATTAACAAATTCTGTGGTCATGCCAATATAGTGTTTTGATGTCAAAATATCAACTGTCTGTTGTGGTGACAAGTGAAATTCAAACGAATTTTCCTGAAATGCAGAAGTTCCACTTGGAATTAAACTCGACGGTTTAACAAGTACTGCCAAGATGTCATAAAATGGTAACGGTTTTAGCTGCACATCAGGATGTATGGGGTACGTAGGGTTCGGAGCAGGTAACGTTGACATGAGAGAAAGTGGCTTTGATTGCGAAGTATAACTCATATCTGGTCGGTATCCCATATTATTGGTTGGATGCATGGGACCACGTACAGCTAAAGCTTGAGATCCACAATCGCCAGAAGAGCCCATCGCAACTTTATTCGGGCCTAATTGCTCCGGAATATTATTACTCATCATTCCTCCAGAATTAAATCTTCTTTTATGAAGCTCATGGATCTTCATCTGTACTGGGGCAGACCGTAGCTTCAATAAATCAAGCGCTCGGGATTGGAGCTCTTGCTTTTTGCCAGTTTTATTTCTCCCAGCAAACCCTAGTAAATCTGATAATTCTGATACCCGAAAACTCAGGATCATATTTCGAAGTTCTTCATGGCCAGACATTCTAAAATGTTGATTATTGAAAGTCAATATACTAATGAACTCTTAGCTCTTTCAAAATGTAATTGCGATTTTTAACATGTATTTACTTTCCACCACTGAAATCTAATGTAATCTTACCTCATTACACCCCGTAATAGCGTTGTTTTAGCATATATTAAACTTCAACATGTATTCACTTCCACCACTAAAATCTAATGCAGCCTTACCTCATACACTGTAAAATAGCGATTCTTAACATGCATTTAACTTTCACGTGTATTTAATCTTAATCACTAAAAAAAAAAATTTAGCGGAAACAAAAATTTTATAACCCTCCCAAACATTCGTTGCTGTTATTGTTGTTGACGGTTAACTGAAACTTGACTTGACAACAAGCCTTTTTGTTCAAATATTTTCCACGTGGAATAAGAATTTAGTTTGATTTTTGGTAATTGGTAACTCAAAATTATTAAAATTGTCAAATAATAAGTTAAATACTTTTTCAACTGTATATTAGGCAAAAAAAATTTTTTTTGTTGACATAGTAGAATCCTCACCTCAGTTGAAAAACGTAAATACAAATATTATGGGGAAAAAAAGTATATATCAGACATTTGTAAATTTTTCTAGGTATGTTCCAATTAAAATTAAAGCTCTTTTTATATAAAATATCCCAAAGTTTTTACTTACACTATATCTACATTAAATACATTATGTTTCTTCTGTAGGTGATGCAGCTAAGCATCCGCTATCTCGATTTGGCGAATAGCTTATCGTTAAATTGGCGAATTTGGGGACTTGTGTAAGGGTTGTCAATTGTTTATCAAGTATTTGGCACGTCAAATGGGAATGATGCCAAATAAATATACGGTGTTTGCCGGCCAGGTTGCCAGATGGTAATAGGAAAAATACGCCAATTTTCTGAAAAAAGGCGGCCAACAGGCGCCCAATCGAAATGCTACGCTTCGGGGCGATACTGTAGGCTCCCACAATAGAAACACCATGTTCACTTCGCAGGCTTTCTTAACTGTTGCCACTTAGAATAGCAAGAAAAGCAATCTTAATAAGTTCAATTTCTAAAACTGGCAAAATTCCAAATTGCTTCCTTTTATAAGGCGTTTTTCAAATGCGCATAATTTCGCTTCCCACATCTGGCAGCATATATTTTGTATAATTATAATTCCACTTTTCATATTTGTCAAAGAGTATGTGTAATTATTTTCAGAATTCTAAAATCAAATCAGTCTTCCGTTTGCCATAGAGCTCCTGTATTATGTTTATGTTTATAGGGGCCTTAGTTTACCATAGAAGTGTGAACACGTCATTAACGGAGGCTCCGCCAAAAAGGAGTACTCAATTCCTTTAACGATGTATTCGAATTAATTTATTTATTGACGTATATTAATGAATTAACCTAAACATTTAAAGCCTTAATAAATATCATTTCATCTGCATGGAAAAAATTCTTGCATATCGTCAATACCTATTTCTACAATTGGTGACCTCGGACTAATGAATTAAAACCTTCTGATAAATTTTGTGTTCTGCTTCTCGATCAAACTGATGACTTCTACGAAAGAACGGAAAATTTATGATGTGCTTCTGCGCTCTAATACTGGGAAAGAACAGTTCTTGGCACGTAATTCTAACGTTCCGTTATTTTGACGTCCTTGAATACTTGCATTCCAAAGATTCGCAATCTTTTAAGACAACACTAACGATTGTCAGTAAATTAATGAAAAATTTTTTCATCCTGCGGAATACCCCAGTAAGTAATTACATTTTATTCGTATGCTAACTGGAATTCCAATAAAATGGGAAATAATGACAAAACGACACCGTCACTTCTGATTTGCAACAACGCTCTCGCTATCGATAACAACGTCTCGCCAATGAAGACAATGCCTTAACAACAGCAACGCTAACGACGAAAACACTCTCGCCAACTTCCACTACCCCCCCCCACTTGCGTCTACTTACGAGACGAGGGCGGTAACCTAGGCGCAAAAAAAACAACCTCCGCCAACTTCTAGCCACAGAAAACTTTCAGTTGTTGCCAAGACTTCTTACTAAAAGGATGTAAAGATTTTTCTCCTATAAAGGAAGGGGGCTTACCGCCCCCGCCTCCCCATTTACGTGCATGGCCAATGTAAGTTAATTATTAATTTTCCTTTACTTTCACCTGCGTTTAATTTACCATACTTACCTCCCAGTGTCTTATTACTAAAATTGATATACAGGCCTGCATAAAAGTTTAGACACAACACAAATTTGAGTATAACAAAATACTATTAAAACTGAAGAAATAGGAACTTTAATATTACGAAGTATGAACACATGTAATATGCAAATTAAAAATTTGAGAACAGAAATCACATCAGTAGCGAACTTGCTGCAATATATAACTTAAAATAAGTAAAATATGTGGCACAAAAGTTTAGGCACAAACATAAATTTTAGCACTTGCATAAGGAAATGAACAATTTTAATAATCAATGTAGCCACCATTACTTCGTATTAGATTAAATACGCGGTCGTTCATTGAAAGCACAAGATTTTGAAAGGTTTCTGGTTCAAAATTAAACCACGCTTCTTCTATAGCCTTTTTAAGTTCTAAAACGGGCAGATATTGCTTTCCATTGGCATACACAACATTCGTTAGTATGCCCCATACATTTTCGATGGGACTACAGTTAGGACTAAGAGCAGGCCAATCGAGAACTGTAATATTTTTAGAGCTCATTCATTCTTTTGTTGACCTGGATGTGTGGATGGACGCATTATCTTGTTGGAAAACCCAGTTTCGTCCACATAAAAGTTCGCCAAAAGGTAATAGGTGACTTTCAAGAGTTGCCTGGTATGCCTTGGAATCTTGTTTTCCATTCAAAAACGCCAAAGAAGTCTGTCCATTGAAGCTAAAGGCTCCCCAAACCATGACTGAACCTCCTCCTTGACGTCTGCTGAACCGACTTAAGGGGCGTTTTCGAAGATCGTGCCAGTAGTGCGAAAGGCCATCGGGACCATCTAAGTTCCACTTTTTTTCATCACTAAATAACACCTGCAGCCATTCGTCACTGTATGATATGTGCTGCCTTGCCCATTGTAGTCGTGCTTGTTTATGATGTAATTGCAAACAGGGCTTGCGGCGCATTTTTGCATATCTCAAATGCCTGCATTCTACAATCCTTCTACGTATGGTTTCTCTTGACACTCGCATTGCTAACGTGTTTTTTATTTGATTTGCAGACAGGCTTTCATTTGAAGCCAATCTTCGTATTTGTCTATCATCCCGAATGCTGGTCACTCGAGGCCTCCCAGATCGTGATTTTGGTTGATACTGATCACCCCGGGATAATACTCGATAAATGCCTCGCTTTGAACGGTTCAATGCAAGAGAAATTTGAGTAACCGATTTACTTTTAGTTTTCAGCCTCCAAATCTTCGAAATCTCGTCATTCGTAAATTGCTTTGACATCGGCATCGTTCTAAGCATTCTAAATTATTTCAGGCCTTATATAACAACTCTGTGAAACGCCCCTTCGATCACTTGGGAACTTCGCGCCGTTAATTTGCATAAATCTGACATATGTGCCTAAACATTTGTGGCATGCAGATTCCAATATTACGGTGTTGGGATATTTTTTTTCAGTACTTTTGGTAATCTTTTAAATTGCACAATTTATTATTGGTTCTAGGATTATTTAGATACAATATCGGCGAAGTTCAATGCAAATTCTCGCTTTTATTTATAATTTGCCTCTGTGTCTAAACTTTTGTGCAGGCCTGTATTACGGTAGGTCCTTAACTTAAGCGGTTAATTCGTGCCGTGGGTTTCCGCACGAAGTCGAATAAAGCTTAATGTATATATGAACTGTGTACTACATACTATACATATACCTGATTTTAAAGATTTAATGTTTAAGAGTTAGTACATATAGTGGTGTGTACAAATATTTTACAAAAAAAAGCGTTTACCTTCTTCCGTTTACCTTCGAAGTGCGCATACGCCATCCTCGGAGGCTCCTCCAAAAAGGCGTACTAAATTCTTTTAGCGATGTATTCGAATTAATTTATTTATTGGGGTGTATTGTTGAATTGATCTAAACATTCAATGAATTATTAAATATTATTTTAACTGCATGGAATTACTGCATTTCTTCAACACTTTTTGCAATATAATCACTAGCGCAGCCTCCTTTCAGGGAAAACAGCGCCGCCTTCGGTGATTCATTTTTCCCAACCAAGGTAAATAGAATTCACTGAGCTAAATTACAACTGGCGTGCGGACTCCCTATTCTACAGCCCAGGGCACCTGAAGCCCTGTTTTTTTTTTGTTTTTGTTTTTTTGCGGAAGGATACACTGCGTAAACGATTTAGGCAAACAATCCGTGAACAAGCATTGAAACCTAATCTCATTAATAATACCAGCTGTTAAAATTTATATTTAAAGACATAAGTACAATATTTCACAACTACTGTGTGCATGGGCGTAACTTATGGGTTAAATATAGCGTAAACTCGGGGAGGGGAAAAACCCCAAAATTGCAAGGGCACAATTTTTCCCCCTTTCTAAAAAAATTGGGGACCAGTGCCCCCCTTGTCTCCGTCAGCCTTGTTATTGGGAATCAAATCATTACCAACCAAAATCAAATACTTACAGCCTTCAATAACTACTTTATCGATTTTCTGTTTGGATCGGCACAGGCCCATAATGCAATGTCCCATTTGAATGGTAGTTGCTACAACTATGATATCAAAGATTCCCTATTTCTTTCACCAGATACACCCACTGAAATTGCTAACCTAATAAAGGAAATTAAACAAAATAAAGGCCCTGGACATGATCAGATTCACCCGGCTGTTATTAAATATGTTTTAGATATTACACTGCAGCCTTTCACCCATATTTATAATCTAATTATTTCCACAAGTGTTATTCCACAAGATCTTAAAATTTCAGCAGTTACACCTGTATTTAAAAAAGGAAATAGAACTGAGATTGACAATTACATACCAATATCAGTATTGACAGTTTTTGCCAAAATTTTTGAAAAGGTACTCTATAAAAGATTATATATATATGAGAAAAAGCTATATAGCTTTTTCTCATTAAACAAAATTATTCATCTAAATCAATTTGGATTTGGCAGGTCAATGGAACAGGCTTTAATTGCAGTTACAGATTTTATTTACTCTTCTCCGGATTCTAAAAAAGTAGCAGTTGGGGTGTTTTTTGATCTGTCGAGGGCCTTTGATATAATTAATCATGAACGATTACTCGATAAACCTAGTCTAGCTGGTATTCGTGGCCCTTGCAATACCCTTTTTAGAAACTACTTAACAAACAACAATATGTTTACATGAATGTCTGACCCTCTACACTCCGCGATTCATTATGTGGTGTGCCCCAAGGATCTATCCTTGGACCATTATTATTTAACTTTTATGTCAATAACATTTTTCATCTACCAACGTTCTTCAAATCAATTTGCTTCGCTGATGACACAAGTATCTTCTCTAAACATACTGATATTAACAACCTAATCCAATAGTTAATGAAGATATTAAACACATTATTCACTTCTTTAACATTAACTACTTAACCCTTAACACAAAAAAGACTAAGTTCTTTTTATTCACAAATAAATGAAATATTAATCTAAATAATTTTTGTCTTAATATTAATAACAAATCAATTTCATTCTCAAAAGAAATTAATTTTCTTGTTATAACATTTCAATCTAATTTAAAATCGAACACCCATGTTAACACCATTTGTACAAAAATTAGTAGAAATTTGGGAATAATAAGAAATATTGCATATTATTTACCCACTCCAATTCTTATAAATTTTACTTTTCTTTGATTTTCTCTAACATATATTATTGCTCACTGATTTGGGGCTGTACCACAAAATACAATCTCTCACGGATTACTGCTCTTCAGAAGCATTTTATTTCACTTTTGTCTTACAATAGTCTCGTGTCTCACTCCTTTTATTCATCTTCCAATAATACTCAAATATTACTAATTGACAAATTACTAATTTACGAGATCTATATTTTTAGGTTCAATGCCATTAGAATCGGTTTATATCCTAATCTTATATCCTTAACCCTACCCGGACATGACCACTTCACAAGAAATCTAAATAATCTAATACCAGATGTCTCCAGAACAAATTTTGGATTGGCACGCATGGGTTATATGGGCCCTAGGGTGTGGAGCCTTCTTTCTGACAGAATTAAAATGTTGAGTTCACTTTCACTTTTCAAAAAATACCTACATAAATATCTTTTGGAAAATTGATTTTTTTGTATAATTTTATTAATTTATTCCCGTTGTTATAATTATTTTAATTTATATAGTTATTTTGCCTCGGGCAGCTGGGGCTCTGTCAGACCTTATGGTCTCTACCCATAGCTGCCCGAGCAGATCGATTATTTGTATGTTTTTTTTATACTGTAATCTGTAATTGTATCTGCCCGAAGAAAAAAAACTGAATTGAATTGAATATTACGCCCATGACTCTGTGTGTTTTAGATTAGTTTTGTTATATGCCGTGTGATATATATTTGCTTTTTAAATTCGGAAACTATAAGTTCGATTTTTATATACCATATGTATACCGTAGAATTTTTTTTATCAAGTTCTAAACTAATTCATCTTTGAAGGTTGAATAACTAAAGAAGACACTAATGATCGTTAATTTATAAATTTGTGGAAAAACGCAAAAATAAACGCTGAATATCAGCCTGTTAACTGAGTATAGTATAGTTCTCAGCTAAAATCCAAATTATTCTTACTTTCCAAAACAATTTGAAGACATTTTCACTAAATGTCCTGCGTTATTTCTTTGATTTACATTAACTTAAAATGAAATAGCTCCTTTAGTTTTTATACCCTTGACCCATTAACAGCTAAGCATAGAAATATACGGTGAAATTGAAAAGAATAAAAGTTTAAATAAAATTACACTATTTAGTAAATATGGTATTCTACCAATAGATAAGATATATGATTATAGTTTACTAATAATAATGTTCAAAAGAATAAAGGAA
>QLNU02010654.1:0-14170 GCA_006491805.2 Dysdera silvatica
TTTTCCTCGCCCATTCTTGGCGGTAACAGGCTTTGGGACGGGCAGAGCGCCATGTTCCCAAGCCTCTTTTTACATCACTTCTTAATGTGCCATGTCTAGAAACTTCCTGACAATGTGACACGTGTTTAGGATTGTGGCTTTTTGTATTTCAATGTAGGTGTTTGGGTCAATGTTGAGTATCTCCAAATTCGTCGCAAGCGTTTTTGGTACTATCCCTGTTGCTGAGATGACTAACGGGATGATGAGGATCTTTTCCATACCCCATATATCTCGTACTTCATGTCTGAGATCTTGGTACTTGGTGATTTTCGTTGTGTAGGTTGTCTGTATGTTATTGGTGTTGGGTACTGCTATGTCGATTAAGTACGTGGTCTTATTCGATTTATCGACGAGGGTTATGTCAGGACGGTTATGTGGGACTGTCTTGTCTGTTATGATTGCTCTATCCCAGTAAAGCTTGTGTGTTTCGTTCTCATGCACGGTCTCTGGCTCATATTTGTAGTACGGGCATTTTTCTGTCAGAAAGCCAGCATTCGCTGCCAATTTCTGGTGGACTATTTTCGCTACTTGATCGTGTCTATGTTTGTAGTCTGACTGCGCAAGGATCTTGCATCCTGCCATCACGTGTTGGATTGTCTCCGATGCCGCATGACAGTGTCTGCATTTGTCGCTTTCTATGTCTTTTCTCTGGATGAATTTCTGATTGTTCCTTGTTGCGATCACTTGGTCTTGGATGGCTAGCATGAATCCTTCTGTCTCTGGCTGGAGAGTGCCTTTGGCCAGCCAAGAATTTGATGCCTTTTTGTCAACGTGTGGTTGTTGCAGGTCATTGTAGTGCCTGCCATGTAATGGTTTTCCGGCCCAAGTTCTTAGTTTCTGTTCATTGGCTGTTTCCAGGACACGCTCTTCGGTACTACACAGGTTTAGTGGCGTGTAATTTGCATCTGCTTGTATTATGGCTTGGATGAGTGGCGATCGGGGACTCTTCAACTGGAAGTATTGCCTCATGCTCTGGATCTGCTTGTCATGTAAGTCTTTGAGGTCCGCTTGTCCGCGTCCTCCTTCTTCCCGGGGTAGTGTTTGCCGTTCAATTGCCGTTGCAGGGTGTAGTTGTCCGGCTCTTCTCTGGATGGTTCTCATTTTCCGCTGGAGTTGTTCTAGTTCAGTGTTGGACCATTTGATGATCCCGAAGGAGTAGGTGAGCACTGGTACCGCATATGCGTTAATTGCTTGCGCGGTGTTCTTCGCGCTCAGTTTCGTCTTCACAATGCTAAGTCAGTCTCTCTCTCTCTCTCTCTGCCTTGCCTTGGGGGCTAAAGAAAGCTGTGTCGATTTTCCTCATTCCATGGTTTTGGGTGTGTTGCATGATCGGTGAAACTTGAGGATTGAGCAGAATACCCTACATGTTCTGAGAAGAACATCAACTTAGAGTTCTCAAAATTATTGGGAAGGAGGGGGGGGGGAAGCACATTTTATGTACGTTTATACATTACAGTATACAAAATAGCAATTTATTTAAGATTATTAGGGCAGCTCGGGCCCATATGACTCTACGCCTATGGAGGGGGACCTAATCTGGGTTCTACAGCCATATATCAAGAGTGCTTTATTCTTCACACGGAACTCTGTTCTCTTGCTTTTAGCTGCTGGACTTTATCCCAGCCTTTTCTAGGGATACAGAGCCGCTATTGCGGATAACCTTTTCGAATAATTTACAATTGCACACAAAACAACAAACAGTTAGAAAACCCCAGGTACATTGTTTGACATCCTCAGCACAGAGATTTTGGGAAACTCTACGTGATCAAAAATGTCAATTTTTAATTAAGGCACTTTTACAAAGTGTCTGAGTGGAAGAATTGACATCCGCTGTGATCTTCATCCAGGTGGAAGAAACGATTCGTAACTAGCCTAGGATTTAAGAGGTTCGAATTCTTCGGACAACTGTCAGCCCCGACGCAAGGTGACCCTTGCTGTCCTTGCGCCGTAAAACTCAAACTATCCTTATTCATTGTTTGTTTTCTACCTCTTCAATTAATGATAAACTGAAATAAAATGTTTTGTGAAATCCGAGCCTCTCTACAACAAGATTTTGCCGTCCACTGAAAATTTTCTCCCAGCAAGAGTCCGAAGTAATTATAACGCAAAAAACGAAAACATACAAAACAAATTGTAAATACAGTATACAGTACCATTAAATGCAATTTCGTTTAATTGTAAATTAAATCTAGCTTTTGATTTCCAACTTACGATAATATGCGGAAAGGCTTTCTCTTCTATCACTGGAACATCTACCAAACCTTGCACTATATTAATAGCAACTCCCGAGATTATATGAATAAGTTGCAAATCATTCATAATCGGAAGAGAATCTATCGTCGGACCTTGTAAATAGTATTTTATTTATTTCAATTCCTATTTTGAATAAACGCATAATAATAAAACCGCAAATGATAACGCTGTATAAATCTTGCTTGGATTTATCTTTTTCTTCTCCCATCACAGGTATATAAATGCATAAATATAAACTATTTCTCGATCTTTTATACCATCTATTATGCTATATTTATGCCATCCTCTTTAGACTACTCCACTCTCTTCATCAAATTTTGTTTGATTCAAGACGATTGGGATGCTTTTCCATCGTAAGATTTCAATCGTCATTAGCTTTAGACTTTCGCACTCCTAGATCGCGATTTGCACCGTACGTTACAACAAACATCGAGAAACGTTGGCGAATGAGGAATTAGAAGAACTTGCCAATTCATCGATGAAGAGAGAGTAACACCCCTTCATTTTTGCACGTGGCTCACTTTCCTTATCTCTCAAAACGTTCTTGCTACAGCGTTTTTTGTGCTGCTCAGAATAAACCAATCACATTCTGCTGGTTACCTGGGCACTATGGCATATGAGAGAATAAAGCTGCTGATATTTGGACACATTAAACTTGAACCCATCAACCTTAATCGTATTTTCTCATATAAACCTAATAACCAACCAACTCTTCATTGCCTTAGTTTAAAGGGTTTTCTTCATCACACCAAGAACATCTTTTACATGAAGAAGCTGCACTTTTTAAAGACATTGTTGATCCGCCACGTATACAATTCCCGGTTCTTGAGAATACTTTTACCATTAATTTTTGCTGTCCGTGTTCAATACAAACTCGTCTTCATCCACACCACCTTGGCTATTCCTTTACAAATGCTTTTCTAGCTGAAATAAAATTAGAAAAAATACTCTACACGTATGTATTACCAATGAAAAGAAGTAGAGGAAAGCTCCTCACCTAGTTTTATACTGTCCGGTGTATCATCGTCTCAGAATAGACTTCTTGAATCATGCAGTTGCTTGGGGGTTGTTTCACATCCACAAATGATTGGTTTTCTTTCGATGCAAAGTAATTCTCGACTTCATCAGCACCCCTTGGCTACATTGCCTCTTTTTTCCTTCAGTTGTAACAGCTTTCTATGATGTTTGCAAGAACCCTGTTTCTAAAGTCTACCTAATTTTTTTTATTTGCAAGCATTCTATTCATATTCCTCGCATTTATCCCTATTTCATACAGTCCCTTTCTGGGATTACAGATTTGTCTCTTGCAACCACTTTTCCCAATCTAATTTTTTTCCCTTTATTCAATAAATAATAATAAAAAAGTAACTCGCAGCAGCATCGGCAATGTGGTCATCGGGCAATTTTGATGAAGTGTTTCAGGTTGCACAGACTTCAATGGAAGCAATTGTGGATTAGGATCCTATGATGGAATGTAATATTAATCGAAGTCACCCATATGATCACTGAAGCATTAAAACTTCAAATATTTACTAGTAAGGCTGTAATGATTTGGCAAACAAAAATTCTGGTTCGACAAATACTTGATGTGTTGAAAAGAAAGGAATAAGAACTTTCTATTACGCACGGGCGCCGTTAGCGGGGGGGGGGGACTTTTTATAAAAACTGAAAAAGTACATGTATTTAAAATAAAACATGTGTCCACACATACATACACACATGTCCACATATACACACAATTATGCCCACACATACATACACACGATTATGCCCACACATAAATACACACATGTCCACATATACACACAATTATGCCCACACATACATACACACGATTATGCCCACACATAAATACACACATGTCCACATATACACACAATTATGCCCACACATACATACACACACATGTCCACACACACATATGCTCGCACATACATGCACACATATATGTCCACACATACATGCACACATATATGTCCACACATACATACACACATATATGTCCACACATACATACACACATATGTCCACACATACATACACACATATATGTCCACACATACATACACACATGTTCACACATGCATACACACGCGCACGCACATACGCACGTATACGTACGTACATACATACATGCTTGCATGCATACATACACACACATATACACACATGCACGCATGCATACACACATACACGCATACATACACGCACACACATATACATACACTCACATACACACATACATGCATACACGCACGCATACACGCACACACACATATACATACACTCACACACACACGCATACATTCATACCCGTTCGTTCGTTTCCCATACACGCATACTTTCAGTAAACAAAACTTGTAGCCTAAATATTAGTTAAATTCCTGATATATATATATAATATGTGGCCCTGAAAAGGGCCATTTTTATGATAAATATGGCCTTAAAAAGGACCGTTTTTATGGTATGTGGCCCTAAAAATGGTCGTTTTGGTACATTACGTTGAAAAATTGAAAGCGTCTTTAATAATTTGGATCAGTTTTGAAAAAACTGCTTTTGTATCGTATCGGCATTCTCTTCGGAAGAGATATTCGAGCAGCCTATCTGCTAAATACTCTTTTTTCACTCCGCTTTTCGTCAATCTTCGTTTTAATGGTCTCCAGTTTGACTCGATAGTTTGAGTATGTGCGCCCGAAACGGGGTCGACGAAGTTTTCGCTGTGGTTGACGGTTTCGTGGATATAATAGCCGTCATTTGAAAGGGAACTGTATGCTTTCCACTGATCAGTATAAATAGTTGTCCCTTTCGCGACATGTTTTTTGATCAGTGGAATTAATATGCTCGCGGATCTTTTGTTGTTCGGGCATATTTCCAATCGAAACAATTTAGACTCTCTTTCAATCATCCCAAGTATCCATGAACCGTCAACTACACGACCGACATTGTATTTACGTCTACCTATTTTGCATTCGTCGATTTCCAGACTTCCCATAGCCACCAATTTTCCCACTCTCCTCAATCTTTTCGAGCATATAACTGGTTACAAGTTCTCTGCAGAAACCATACCATTCTGCAATGGTTTTTTCGGATGTAATTTCATCATTGTCAATACTGCTTTCTGTCACGGCAGTCCGATAATCAAAATCCATTGAAAAGCAGTACGTTATCACCATAACTTTCTGGGGAGAAAGTTTTGTATTTGAGAAGATTGTGCCTTTGGCCCGGGCAACGCATTCTTCTTTCTTTCCGTTTCCATGAGACTTTTGACATCGAAATTCTCCTACGTTTGATCTGTTCAGATTTAATTTCATTTGATGCCCATCAGAACATAACTTTCTTATAGGTAACAATCCATTCTCTTCGCACCATTTTAAACACGTCTCCCTGTCTCTCGTAATTTCCTTGGACAAGCGATGCATATTCCACACTGGCATAATAAAGCAACCACCAATAGCGGAACCAAAAAGAAAAATGAGAGAGTCAGAGACCGGTACTGGAGCTTATATTCAAAGGGAACCATTGTTATTTACAAGGCACTCCAACTTTTAGCATAGGGTCGTTAAAAGACTGTTGCTTCTTTGATCTTAACGACAGATGTGGCTATTCAAAAGGAGTTTTCTAAGTAGCTCATCTGGTCAGTACTGACTGCCCCCGGCAAAAAAAGGGTGAAGTACCTTCTTTTATGTTTTATCCATGACATTGTCGTGTTAATTCCTATTTCCTTACTTTTTAACTGCGTTTTATATTGATTTTTTTTTCCATTTTCACGTAGGGTTGCTCACTAAATATGTTATATTGTATTTGATCTTTAATCAAATAAACGACAACAGTGATTTGAAATATTACATACGCGAATTTAGTTAGAAATTAATTACTGTCTTTCACGAATGTTAATCAAAACTAATTGTTAATAATATGTAAACTTACATAAATGAAAAATAAAATAATTTTTGTTTTACACGAGAAAACACAATCCTAAAGCCAAACATTTCATAGTCTGAGACACTTACGTGCATCAGTGTTTTTACTAATACGTAACATAAAAAGTGCATCATATCTGTAAAAACTTATTATTTATAAGATAGCTGCATTTGATACATATTTGTAATGCACAAATTTTTACCTGTGTTCATACATGTTTATCTATTATATGTATGTTGTTTTCGCGATTTCAATACATGAATCTTTCATGAATTATTTAATATTTTTCCACCCTCTCTCTTATAATTATCCATCACTTCTAATCACACCATCTGACCTTTAATTATTACACTTAAATCTTTACACTACACGTATATATTTATACAGGGTCATGCAAACCCTGTCGTCATTGGCGATTGAATTTTTGTAGTTGGGGAGTCACAAATCTTTTCTTACTAGGTTTTAGGGTTTTCTTCTTAAGGTGGATGTGTGTCGGTCTTATCTGGCAAATACGATTTGCGAATTTTCGAGCTCTACATATGTGTACCTGCCAACATTGAAAAAGCTTTTCAGAAGAATTGCAAAAGATTTCGAGAGCATTGTTTGAATGCAATGTGAAGACGATAATTTTAAAGTAAATGTAATTTTGTTGTGTTGCATGATAATATTAAATTAACACCATTTCTCTCATATAACATTTGGTAAATTTACATTATACTGCAAAGCTTCCAATTTGATTAGTTTAATAACTTTTCACTTCTTTCAGCTGAAATCACAAAAGTTTCCGACATGTTCCGTTAAAAACTGTATTTACATCTTTTCCAATACCATTTCACAATTCAATGCCACTTAGTGCGCGGTAGGACACTAGGTTACTGGCCTGGCCGGTTCCACACATCGTCACATACGTTCAGCGTGTGGGTCTCCTTCCAGTTAGATACCAGCAACCCTTTTGCAGGCCACACACACACACACATATATATGTCTTATGGCCTGCAAGGGTTGCTGTCTTCCAGGCTTGTGTCCCTATCAAAATGATTGCAAGCAAACTTTTCGTGTTATGTGGCAAATTAATATTTGCTACACGGATAGAAAGGCGGAAGGGGAGGGCTAATTCACCAACCCGTCTAGCCAGCGTGGTGAAATTATGGCTAATTCCTCCATTATGTTGACACACCAGAAACCATGGCCCCTAGTCTCCAGGTGCTGGAGTGCTCCTGATCAAGGCAGCGGTCAGTGTGGCATGAAAGCAGGGGGTGCTAAGAATCACTGGAATGGCCCAGGCTGCCGTTTGTTATTGACCTTGGCAACGTATAATGGACGATCCCTTGCTTCTGAAGCAAAACTTCAGGAATTGGAAGAGGAACTAGACAAGATCAAATGGGACATTGTAGGACTCAGTGAAGTTAGAAGAAAAGGTGAAGAGTTGGTGGAACTTAAAAGTGGACATTTGTTTTATTATAGAGGAACGGAAACTGGAAGAACAAGTGGTGTTGGCTTCTTAATCAACAAAAGAATTAAAGACTGTCTTCTGGAAGTTGAAAGTACATCAGATCGAGCAGCGAGGCTTGTTGTTCAACTAACCCAGCGATACCAACTTCAAATAGTACAGGTATATGCACCAACATCAAGCCATACCGACGAGGAGGTTGAAGAATTCTATGAAGAAATCAAAGAGTTACACACCAAAGGGAAACAACATATCAAGCTCATCATGGGGGATTTCAATGCAAGAATTGGACAACAGGAACAAGGAGAGACATCGGTTGGTAAATACGGATATGGGGAAAGGAATGAACGTGGCGATCAACTCATCGAATTTGCAGAAGCTGAAAATCTTAGCATCATGAATTCATTTTTTAAGAAGAAACCGCAAAGAAAATGGACATGGAAACACCCCAATGGAGGAACCAGCGAAATTGACTATATACTGGCAAACAAGAAATCAATTATTGAAGATTGCAGCGTACTGAACAGATTTAATACTGGAAGTGATCATCGAATGGTGAGATGTAAAATGCACTTAAATAAATTACAGAGCTGGTAGGAAACTTGATGATGAAAGTGATATACATTAAATTGTTAAGACAATAGTTGAAACTGCTGGGGAAATTGGTGGTGTAACCTGTAAAAAGCACAATAGCAAATTATCTGAGAAGACGAAACAGCTCATTAAAAGGCGAAGAGATATGAAGGTGGACAATCGAAATACCAGTTCCAGGATTGAGTACATAGAACTTTGTAAAACTCTGCGCAAAAGCATGAAAGAAGATATAAGAAAATTCAATTGTGAGTTAGTAAGGAAGGCCATTGAAAGCAACAAGAGCCTTAGGGTTGTTAAAGGAAGTTTATCTGTTGGGAAGAAACACATCATTGCATTAAAAGGAGAGGATGGCACCGTAACAAGAAATAGGGAAGAAATACTTAGAAGAGTTGAAGAATTCTACAAAAATCTATACGAAAGTAACAGTGGATTAAACGAAGACATTGAAATAGTCGAAGGAACAGCTCCTAAAATCTTAAAAGAAGAAGTTTCATTTGCAATAAAAAATATGAAGAAAGGAAGAGCCCCTGGTGATGATGGTATTACATTAGATATCCTAAAAGAAGCTGGAGAATATGTAGAAGACATACTTGCAAAATTCTTTACCAAATGTCTTAACAGCGGTAACATACCAAACCAATGGGATTCTGCAACAGTAATTCTTTTGCATAAAAAAGGTGATAAAGAGGATTTGAAAAATTACCGACCAATTAGCTTGTTACCTGCTATTTATAAAATCTTCACAAAAGTGCTAACACATCGCCTGCAGAAAAAATTAGATGCAGCTCAACCAAGAGAACAAGCTGGATTTCGAAGTGGATTCAGTACAGTGGACCATATTCAAGTATTAAGAGAATTAATTGAAAGAACACATGAATATGAACTTCCATTGTGTGTTGCATTTATTGACTATGAGAAGGCCTTTGACTCTATTAAAACATCAGCAGTCATCAACTCTTTAAGATCAACAGACATCGAGGATGTGTACATTGACATATTGAAACGTGTGTATAAAAATGCAAGTGCAAAATTTCGGTTACATAAAGATACCAAAACTATCAAAATTGGTAAAGGTGTGAGGCAGGGAGATACCATTTCTCCAAAACTTTTTACTTCAGCTTTACAGATGATTTTTCAGCTGATAAATTGGAATAACAAGGGAATAAAAATAAATGGTGAATATTTAAATCATCTGCGGTTTGCTGATGACATTGTTATTTTTTCAACGAACCCATCAGAACTCCAAGACATGGTACAAGAGCTCTCAACTAGAAGTAAAGAAGTTGGACTCAAGATGAACCTACAAAAAACTAAGATCATGTTCAATAATTTTGTAGAGGAAACAAAAATACAAGTTGACAACACTGAGCTAGAAATTGCTGATTCATATATTTACCTTGGCCAGCTGATTTCAATGGATGGCAACATTATGAAAGAACTCAACAGACGTATTAAACTTGGCTGGAGTGCATTTGGAAGAAACAGTTTTATCCTGAAGGGGAAATTGCCTTTGTGTCTAAAAAGAAAGGTCTTCAACCAGTGTGTATTGCCAGTCCTCTCTTATGGATCAGAGACATGGAGTCTAACAGTTGGAGCAATACGAAAGTTACAGACAACGCAAAGGAGCATAGAGAGGTTCATTCTTTCTGTAGTTTCCCCGTGGATCCGCCTGATATACACATATGTATACACACATATACCTTAAAGAAAATGTCCATAATTTGGGGCCCCAGGTCCCCCTCCTCACTCCCATAATTTTAAAACTCTACGCTAATAGTAATTGCAAAAGCCTTGTATAATTATAATTTCTCCTAAATTGTGAGGCCTCATTAAATGGTTTATAATAGGGGTGGGGGGAACCTGCGGCCTTAAAGTTGCATGTATCCTTTTGAACTTTAAGTGCGGTTTTTTGTATGAATCCGAGTTTTGAATACTAAATCATTTTATTTTTCGGTGTAATCGGTATAAATTTTATTTTTGTTAATATGATTTTGTTCAACGTACTTTTTTATTTATTTACTTAATTTTCATTATTATCTTAGATGAACATATTTAAAACACAAAAGGTAAAAGTAATATAGCAAGGACAATCCGAAAATTCTATATTTAGAGTAAAAGTACAAAGAAATTTACATAGACTATTTTTCCAAAAACGCGTTTAATTGCATATTACTAAACAAATATATTAATAGTAAATATCTCAAATTACATGTATGCATTAATTACGGTATTAATTGTTTTGTAAGTAGTCCGATATCTTTGTATATGTCCGACATATATATATATAGAGAATATACACATATTTTTTTTTATATGTGCAATATCTACCATTTGTATTGTTTTCTTTCTTAAGACTGAATTACATTAAAATGAGAATATGAACATTTTTACTGAAAGCAGTGAACGAGTATCTACTAAAATAATAATAGTACGTACAATCAGTCATTTCGGTTCAACGGAGTTCGACTAAATGATGTAGGGCTATACTGAATCAGTGGTGTAGGTAAGGAGCTCAGGCAGGGCCGGATTTAGGGTACGATGCGCCCTGGGCAAAACTTTTTTGGCGCCCCCTCCATTGACATAACTAGAGGGCTAAACCCCCTAAAAATTAGTTCTGAACATTAAGCTATACGGTTTAACCCCCCTAGAAAAAAGTTAGCCCCCTAGACTTCGAAGCTAGTTACGCCCGTGGCCCGCTCCCTCTGTACTGGCAGAAACAAATAAAACTCTGTCCTTCCGCCCCCTCAAATTCGACGAAAAATCGCAGACGATAGGGAAGGAGCGACATTTATGGTTAGCCTACCTTATATGCATTATTATAAGATATAATAATGATATTTTTATAAATAAATTTAGTCTATTTGACGATTTTTTTTTAAATAATGGGGGAGGAGCAAGGGCGGATGCAGAACAAAATTTAAAGGAGGGCGCAAAGCTTGAAATTTTCACTTGTAAATTTAGTTTAAAGTATTTGTTACTTGAAAATAATAATTTTTAATGTAAACTTATTATTTTCAGGAGGACGCACGTCCGCTGTCTGAATCCGGCCTTGCAAGTAGGAGTTGTTTCACACAATTTTTCAGAATTTCAGATTTAGAAAAAAAGGTGGAGGGCGCCTTCTCTCGGAGAGCTGATCGACAGAATTCTACGGTAAATAAATTGCAATTAAAAAAAAAATCCGCAGCCTCTTACGCCCTGGGCAAGTGCCCAACTTGCCCATTTATAAATCCGGCCCTGAGTCCAGGCGGCTCAAGATCCCATTGCGTAGCAAAATACATTGTTCTATTTAACGTCAAATCACACGATCTCTTAAGAAACTAATTGAGTCCCCCCATTAATTTTTTAATTGCTGCCCTCCTGTATCTAATAGAAATTTCTTGAATTCGGCCTTCCAACATGAAGAAGTTACCCATCCCTGGTTTATAACGTTCAGTTACTACTCTCATAAATGACTTTAAATTGAAAGAGAGTGCAACTTTCTTTTCGATTAAAAGTCTGAGAATATCCACCTCCTCCCCTTTTCAAAAAAAAAAAAAAAATTACATGCCCAAACTCTGTGCATGAAACGAAAAATAATTGCCGCGAAAAAGTGTTAAAACGCAAAAAACTGGTTGATCCTTCTTAGATTACCTAGATTCTTTGAAATATACACCACGTAGACACACACGCCTTATGTATATAAACAGTATTAAAATTAAATTGGAAAAATGACAGGTGAATCAGTTGCAAATGAAATACTTCGAACATTCCAAAACCGAAATAGAAATAATGAAAAAACCCATTTTATTTATTATTTGTCCGTTCTTTTTCTAATTTACATTTTTTTTTTAACATCATATATTCTTTTGGTTGTTCTTTACAGCTGATAGTTCAAAACACACACACATTATATATGTGTGCGCGTGTGTGTGTGTGTGTGTTTATACACGCACATAGGCGACTATTTCAAAACTTTCCAATGGTTTACATGACAAAAAATATACCAGTAACCAGAGTGTTGTAAAACAAACCCCAGGGAAACTACAAGTCCACCCCTTTTTTCTATGAGCACCTCCCACATTATAATGAGTTTTTAGGTTGCAACGATCTGGGTTTCCAATTTCCGTAATCGCCAAGTAGGGTTTACTTTTGAGTTGGTGTGTTCCCATTGTTTTGGTGGAGGGGGATTTTCGAAATCTACCCTTGATTTTAATCTGAAAAAAATTAAATAACGTTTTAAATTTTAGTTGAAAAAGGCGCGTAACCCATTGGGAAAGTTCACTTGTGAGAATTGTCCACGACGACGGGGGAAAAAAAAAAAAGAAGTGTGGGAAACGGCGAGAAATCGCCAAATCGGGTTATTGGGTAAAGACTGTAGCGGGGAAAACGGGAAAGTACTCATGCATACTTGACAAACAGGGTGTCCTTGATGCAGTACGGTTAACCCTAGCCTTCCCTCCACTGTAAGGTTAGGTTGAACAGGAATATAGAAGGATATTTACCGAATGGCCGGTTACAAGTTTTGGCGACAACTCGATTTTGTACTTCGCCAATGTTTCAGCGCTTGTAGCTCGCCGTTAAAATCAAATATCTTGATAAAAAATTAACGTTAGCGTACGGGAAATTTCTGCTCTTTTTAATTATGTGCTTATTTTGCGTGTAGGTTTCACAAAAGCCTCACAAATTTTGTTTTTTTTTCAGACTTGGCGCATTTGCTTTCTTCCGACCATAACTCCGAAACGGTTGGAGATGATGACGGCGTTATTATAGGTTTTTATCATCTACATGGGCTCTTCTATCATCCCCTTTCGTTTGGCAGATTAGGTCAAATTCACCCTGTATTCATATTTGTATACGAAATGGGTTGGTTAGAACCCTATCGCCTCCACTTTTGGCGTTAGTGTTTAATGTAGAGACAGCATATTCGTCGACAGCAAGCAAAACTTAGATTTAAAATTTGTGTCGAAGGCTTACTGCAGTTTTTTTCCCTAGCAATCTTTATTACAAGAATTACCTTTATAGATGGCAGAGTTTTGCTTTCCTCGGAAAGCTGTGAGACCTGATCCGGCACCTGTTTTAGCGGTCCTTGTTATCATAAAGAGTAAATAGTCTAAAGGTTTGCATCTGAATGTCCGCAATGTGAGGGCAGAAATCGAGCCTTTAGTGATTTACGTGGCTTACAGAATTTTTGATTTTGTTGGTGGATGCAATTTGAGGTTCAGATGCAATCTTTTGTTGTGACTCGACGACAGTATGCAACTAGTTCAGTAACCTCTCATAATAACGTTACTCTAATTAACGACCATTTATGTTTAAGCGGGTCCGCCCCCCCAAAACTGACAAAACTTGAAACAAAATTTTTTGTTTAAAAAACTTTTTGAATCGTTTCAAATCTAATAAGACCAAAATTTTGTTTCTACGTCAAGAGACACACCATCATGTCTTCACTTTTACTAATGATACAATAACAAAAAAATAGGATATTTTTAATTCTAAGTTCAATTTACTTGGAATTTCATTTTCTTCAAAATGGTAAGCCTTAAAAGCCGTTCAAGACATTGCCTTGAAATTTTGTAACCATATGATGTACATAGATGCAAATAAACTTTCTGAGCAGAATTTTGATATTTTAATTTTAAGTACCCATTTTACCCTGTTTTATGATTCCCTCTAGGAAATAATTTTAAAATATCATTGTTTTTTCTCTTGTTCTATGTAAGAAAACAAAGAATCCTTCAGACAAATATTTCTTTACTTCATTTTAAACGAGATAAAATACTGAAAATTTCAAAATGTGGAAAACCTACCGACAAGTAAAGAAAATGGTCAACATCCTTTTTCAGTGCATTGTACATTTGAAAGAAAAAAAAAAAAAGTCTGCCACAAATTCTTTTGCCTAAGATCAGTATGATATCTCCTATAAATTTACATCCA
>QLNU02010655.1:3271-14102 GCA_006491805.2 Dysdera silvatica
TCAATAGCTGTTTTGCTCACTAGTCTTCCTCCGAAATGCATTTTTAATTGCGAGATTAAATCCACCGCTTTTCCATCGTTATGCTTACAGGAAAATGCTTTTAGTTTTATACTAGCTTATACGGTCTGTGTAGTAGTCAAGTAAACTATAATAATAAGTTTGAACTTGATAGTTTTGTCTTGATAAATGTTTATTAGTTTCGTGCAGTGTATCACTATATGATTTATTTGTTATCGAAGTCTTTATTAATTTAGGAGGTCACCCACGAAAATAACAACATGGGGTTTTCCGTATAGACATGAGGAACATTTTCTTCGAAAATACTTATTCGATACACACAAAAGTTGTTTTTTTTGCATAGTTAGCAAACATATTTACCCTTTCTTGTGTGGCATTTTACAATATACACGATATGTATTACATTAGAAATATTTATATCAAGTGAAAAAAAAATCTAGAAAAGACGATTTTTGTTTTACGTTCAGGTCAATAATTAAAAAACCGAATAAAAAAATAAAAAGCGCCACATACCACATACGTAAAATACTCATATATACTTACCCAAGAAATTTTAAGTCAATTGAGACTCAAGTTTTTGAAAAAATGTTCTTCTGGTGACAGAAAATATCATTCTGAGAAAACTGCATTTTTTTAAAAAGTTTGTAATGCATTTAAATTCACTTGTTACATTAGTAAATTTTTTTAAAAATAGTTCTCATTAACCTAGAGCCAACAATTTTATGTGATTTGAAAGGTAAGAATCCATATTTTTTTAACAATAAAGAAAAAAATCGTTTTTTTAAAGCATTTTCGTGGGTGACCCCTTATTCATTAGTCATTTGAATCAGCGAATCCAATTCAATTGTCACTCTTGTTAACGGAAGGGGGAATTCTTATTATCTCTTATCCTGTTTTTCCTTAGTTTACCATTGTGAGAAACTGTTCTCGTGAAGGCCGAAGTTCAAATTTAGTTTGTCCTGTCCAAAGAGGGGTTCTGGTTTAATGGAATTAATCATGAAAACAGTGTCCACGTCCGTATCTGATGGGGTGGGGTCCGTTAAGAGCGGATTTCACTGTGTTTCACAAGTCAAAAGGAAAAACTATGCACTGTTTGCCTTTTACGTTGAACCATGTTTCAAACGAATATTAATAAATTGCAAGAAACAATTCCAAAAGACATTAAAAGATTCAATTATACATATGAATATATAAATTATATATATATATAAACACGAAAATATATTCTTCATAAAAGTGCCTTCAGTCGATGTTGGATTCTTCATGACATGGATTTAAAAATATTTTGAGAAATGATACTACATAAGCTAGAAATTTTTATTGATGTTAGGTAATACTTGCCATCAAGAAAATTGAAATTCCGTTGCTATCAAAACTCTAATGAATTACCGCGTAAATTTCCCTGACTATTCAGTAGATATACATTGAGTAAAACTGAAATTATAACAGAGATAATCGGTTGTTTATTTATCCGAAAATTTGTAGTTAAGAAAGTCACGGTGCACGTCACATACACACAGAGGCGTACGCAGAGAGTTCATAAGGGGGGTTGCAGACTTACAATGGGGTGTTACAGAGCTATAACTCCACATATTCATATGCATATATATATGCAGAATTTCATCAGAATGGGGAGGTTACAATCCCCATCAACCCCCCTGCATACGCCAATGCATACACATCCACCATTACGCTGCTTACCACTGATCTCAACTTATCGTCGGCTGCGTCTGAATTAGTGTCATTCCCTAGTCACCTGAAATGCATAATGATGACAAAGGTGTTGTATGGCACACAGCTCGAACACAGGGCATTATGATCTGAGAATCGATAAGCTGTTATAGCTGTTAAGTCTGGTATGCATTACAGGCAATATCAAAGCTCGTTAACATGTCGATGACACAGGGGAAACTGTAGCACCCCACTTCATAATTGATGTGGCAACGCCTTATTTCAGCACGATAACGCCTCTCCACATGCAGTGGATAATGGGAGTTTTACTGTATTTACATGTTAGGCAGTATAGGGTCACTTCAAACAAGCATATGTCACGTAATATGTATATGTATGCCACGTCATAAAACACGTGATGGCGACAGGTAAAAAAATTGGATAAGAGAATTAAGCATGTAACAGTGAAGAGAAAGTGGTATGAAAAATTCTTCAACATGGCTTTGGCATTGGTGTAATTTAATAAGGTATTTCTAGTTTATACATGTTCACTAACATTTCATAAATTTTGCATAAGTGACAGAGAAATATATCAAATGTAAAATTCTTGAAGTGTGGTGGTGTAAAGACAAGATATTTACCAATCGCTTATAAAATTTGAATTTGAATCCAGATGAGGGACCACCTAGAGCTCTTTCTTCCTTTTTTTTTTTCTTTCTACAAACCGTATTCCAGAGTTCTATTCCCTAGGTAACAGAGGATTGGATCCATTGGCAAAATATAGATCCTGGCGCAGCATGGTCATATGGTGACGGTGAGAGCAATGGCTACATAACTCTGATGGTAAAGGTAAATTTGGCACTAAAACCGGATAGTGCTACAAGTGCCCAATGATGTTCAATATTTTGAAAAAAAAAATCAATGCTACATGGTTGAATATTCTGCAAAACACGCACCAGCACTTTTTTTCATACCTATCAGTGGACTCCGAATTGCAAAAGAATAAATTTTTCAATGGGGAACTAGATTATAATCTTAGTGTCAAAGGAATTGGTTCCATATTCCTTAGTTATATTAGTAACGATTTTAATGCGTTTTTTTAACACTGTTTTTGGAAAAGTTTCTATAGTGATATATTTTCTCTTCAAATTCTTTTAAAGATTTCCTAAAAAATATCCTTTCGTACTTATTACAATTTTTTAATAAAAATATTTCACGTTTTCGCCTCCTGTAAACGTTGTGATAAAATTACATGTCACGTCTATTTTACTTCATTCTAAAGGTACACAACAAGAAATATTAAACAAGAGTGACACACAACTGAGACCTAACCTGTAAATTTAAATCAATACTCATTACAACTAATTTATTAAAAATGCGAAGCCCATACCCTGTGATAGTGTAGAAATAACGTGTTTGGCTACTGTACTGCAAACTCGGGCTTTAGTCCTGAAAGATAAAAAAATATGTTCAAAGTGATTCGATCTAGAACAGTTGTTCCCAACCCAACTGGTGGTCCGCAAAGGAGTATCAAATGGTCCGCGAGTCGGGTCATCGTAAAAATTATTGAAAAAAAATTTATTATTATTAAACATTAAAATTAAATATAAAAATGAAACGCATATATTTTTAGTATGCCCCCCCCCCCACTCTTGAAGAAAAGCTGGCTACGCTCTTGCACGTAGGGACTTTCCATTGCTGCCACTAGGGGGATTTCACCTTGACAGCACTGCTTTGTTTGGATCCACTGTTGGCAACACTGCTTTGTTTACTTCTATACATCTACATCTCCCCCCCCCGAAAAAAGGCCCGACTCCCTTTTTTATTAAGGTCTTGCAGTCACTCGGGCAGGGATAGATTTAGAGGTCATTCAAGGGGGGAGGCGATTAATGACTTGATTTTTAAAAAAGGTACCTCCTTGGACTTTTACCTTGTATTTTTTCAATATTATATTTTCATTCAAGGGGGGCTATAGCTACCCACGCCCCCTAAATCTGCCCCTGAACTCGTGAGAATTTTTCAAAGTGGTCCGCGGGTACAGTTGAAGTGGAAAAGTGGTCCGCGGCTTAAATTGAGTTGGGAACCACTGATCTAGAATGAACGATACATCACTAGTATGTATATACGTACATTCGCTTTCAAAAACGGGTCAACCATGTGTAATATAATGGAAAGCAATAGCGTAGCAATCCAAAACTCATGGAAGGCTAAAATAGAGGGGTGGGGGGTTCTTAAGTGCCTTTAACGAAGATTTTGTGATGCGGCCTGTGAAAAACTAATGCGTTTTGATATCCAATGAACCTTTCCTACACTACTGGTGGAAAGGCTGGAAGACTTGGATTTTTTTAAATGAGTTAAGACAGCTAATTCAAGGGTCATTAGAAAAATTTATAAAAGGGGGAAAAATTAGAGAAAATAAAATCAATTGCAGTAATGGTATGAACTTCAATATTAACGGTCAAATAGCGAACATGTATAAAAATTTCAACAGCTTGATAGTATTCTGTCCAATAAAGGAGAAACAGAACAACTAGTGAGACAGAATACGAAAACCTTGTCATCTGCATGCAGCTATAGGCGTGGAGTTTTATGAACCCAAACTCCCACAATAATTCAAAATAAACTGCATTTTTACAAATATTGTAACATATAAAGGTATATAATAAGTACTTGCTCCCCTCCTATAATTTGACGTGCAATAAGTGATGCGAATTGAATATAACCCTACATTATTATACAGAGCTAAACATATTTGAAATCCGTAACATCACCAAAAGAAAACTAAAGAGTTTTGAAAGTAACGTTAAATTAGTTTTCTGCATATGACGAACATAGGAAGTAACCAAACCAATGACATACCGAATTCACGTTTTTATAAATAATTGTTCCATACAATGCTAGGAACAGAAAGCAGTTTTCAGTTGCCAACTTTCCCGAACAGGCTATTATGCAACAATAGCATGCCGCTGAACAACATTGAATATACACGCTAAAATGATAACTAATAAAGAACTATTGAATAGTTGAAACATCTTTGTCAACAACATGTAAGAAAATATGGTTCGTGAAGACATGCAGTCAGGAAAAAACCGCACAATATTAATAGATAAACACTAGACTGGAACTACAAAGGAAGATTAGAATAAACAGACCAAGATATGCATACTAGAAACCATGAAAACAAACATGAGTAATCGTATGCCTAATTATTTCATATATTTTAAAGATATATTATGATAAAAATATACATTTTTAATGAAGAATATCATTAATATATAAAACATATTAAGACATCATTGTAACATTATTTACACATCGTAAAATGTGTGACTTTAACGTTTAAATATTAAATGAAATTTAATTTTGGTTGAAGTACGATCAGGACGCTAAAGATGGGAGTGGACAATAGTTATACAATTTCAAAAAATTGGAAATAAACTATGAAGTCTTAATCCTAAATGTTCAATCAGCATTCGGCACTTGAATAATGAATAAAAAAATATAATACAACTTTTGATCTCGTCAACAAAAATTATTATTTGTGACAAAAAAAAAGTACTGAGAAGTAAGAGTGTTCGAAATTAAGAAAAATAAAAGTTTTGCTTAGAAAAAAATTCCAAGATAAATATATATTATGTGAATAATATTTTTGAAAATCCACAAAAACTCGCCCCTGAGGCTTTGTGTGTTAACCATTATTTGGCAATTGTGTGACCTCTGAGAAGGGTAATAATATCTTACAACTACATAAATTAATGTATTTATCTTAATATTTATAGTAAAACTACTTTTTGTGAAATTGTGAATAAAATTATTTATTAATAAATAATCATATTCGTAATTTCACATTGGCATTTTAATTCCACAGGACTTTATTTAACAAAATGTAAAAGCAAAACGATAATAAATAAAAACAGTAAAATGATACCATGGCAAGTCTGCTGCATGACTAACCAGCCCCGTTTTTTTTCACGACGAATGTTTTTTATGAACAATGGGTCCTATAAGCTAGTACTCCCTTTGATTAAAAAACAAGTTTGAGAAAAAGAAACAACTAGCGAAAAACGGTTTCCATTCTCTTTCTTTCTTTTTATAATGGGTTCACCCCAGTGTAATTGATGACAGATGCCTTTAGTTTTTCTGCCCAGGACCAAATTTATATCACTAGTTTCTAGGAAATTGAGAGACTTGATAATAAAAGCTAATATTTAATAACTATATTTCTCATAAGCAGTTTTATCACAATTAAAAAAAAAAAACTCGTCCGATTCAAATTTATTCATGAAAACAAAACCCAAGACTTGACAACTGCAATCAAATAAATCATTTACATACAAAAGGTTAAACACTGGTAAAATAGCAATGAAAAAGATCACTCAAGCTTTCGGACGCATCAGCAGCAGTCCTTCATCAGGAGTAACACTCCTGATGAAGGACTCAACTTTAACAACCTAAAAGGTTAAACATTGGTAAAATAGCAATGCTGATGAAGGACTGCCGCCGACGCGTCCGAAAGCTTAGGTGATCTTTTTCATTGCTATTTTACCAGTGTTTAACCTTTTGTAACTCCTGATGAAGGACTGCTGTTGACGCGTCCGAAAGCTTGGGTGATCTTTTGGGAATTTGTAGCAATAGATGGCGCCACTAGTTGATCACCGTAAAAGATCTCTCGCCCCACACTCTCTGAAACATTGGTACGTCCCTGGAATCAATTCTTCCAAGCGTCTCACTGAAGAGGATGTATAATTATTATATTTGATAGACAGAACTGACAGAAAGCGAAATTATTATATGAAAACACAAACATTATTAAGGATAATTTTAGAATTAACGAAAACTATAATACAAATTCTTTACACTCTTATATCATCGACGAGCGGCAGGAAAAAAAGTCCGTCGTGTCTCGTTTCAACGAACGATCTGTTTCAAACAGTTCGATGTTTATGCTTCCATCACTACTTTGAAGGTAAAATTGGCTGGTTGAGGTTCAGACATTAGCTTACGCAGAAAGGTCAGCAGGTGTGGGGGGGAATTAAAGGCTTATGAGGGCGTAATAAAACTACAAGCCTATATATCTTTATCAGGGGCGTAGCTATTCAAAAATTATGCGGGGCTCAAACATCTTAAAAAAGATCAAATAGTTCGGCGTTAAGAAGAGCAATACATTTTGTTTCCAATGGGATGGGAGGGCTTGAGAGCCCACTGAGCCTCTCCCTGTCCCACACCACTTATTCTTATGTGTATATGCAAAATGAGGTTATAACCGCCAATTAAACTCCCCCATTCCCTGCGTACACCAGTGAGTTCGTATTCTTCGTAAGACTGCAAATCCATATCCTTAATAAGCTCCAGATTTAGTTTTTAATACTGTGGAAGTAAAGCTCGCTTGTTTATGGCAGAAAGAAGAAGAAGAAGAATGTTGTTGTTTTTCAAAATTTACCGCCAATCTTCCTTGGTCTGATGTTTTTAGTTTCCTTAATAAACTGGCATTGATTTTAACGATAGTAAGGAACCTTAACATTTGTCTTAAAGTCATAAGAAACGTGTAGAAACTACAAAATGCTTCATTCATTTTCCATTCGATATTTTTGCATTTTAGCGTGTATCTGTATATTATTTGTGGCATTTCCTTTTAGGGTGAGTTAATTGTTTTTGTTGTTCATCTAGTCAAAACCGTTTCTAGATGTTTTGTCGCCCTAAGCGAGAATTGAAAAATGCCGTCCCGACCCTTTTACTACCATCACTCTTTCACCTATATCTCCCTCACTACTAGCATCCAGCAGTACAACCATGCAAATCTTCGATTATATTTTTAATCATTAAACCCGTTAATTATAATTACATTTTAGACTTACATTAGTTACTTTGTAACATTGGGGTATTGTGAATAGTAAAACAATTACTGCATGGGCGCTAGTACGAAACATGTCCCGCAGTGCTTTAGTCAGAAATGTTTCCATCGCAACAGTGTGACTGCTGCCATATTGTTTACATTATATTGCAAGGCCTGCCTCCTTCCTCCTCCCTTTCCTCGATTCAGCGAACTTAGAAAAAAGCAGGTACTAACCTTCATTCCTTTGGCGGGAATATTGTTTTTATGGCACTTAGAAATGACGGAAATAATTTCACCTCTTTTACTGCATCGTCATTCACGTAAGACCTAGCATACAATCTCATTTTCTCCTTGTAAACCGGCCACTCGTACTCCCACACTATTAAGCCTTCATTTATAACCCACTCCATCACACTTCTTTCCCTTTCTAATCACAATACCACAGAAAAGAAAAAAAATGTTCACACGTAATTCCAATCGCTACAACCAAAATAGTACTGCCCAAAGAAGGACGAACCAGAGCATGACGTCAGTTGGGACTTTCCCGCCCATAGTGACTTTTTTACTCTTTTCTAGAGGAAAAAAGCACTATGGGACATGTTCTGTACTTCCACCTCTACATGATATAATTGTTTAATTTCGACATTCTATATTTTTGAAAACTGAGATATTAGAGGAGTAACATTTTGAAACACAACGTTATACTATCAGAGCTAGAAGGCTTAAATGTATTAGATATGAAAGAACTTGTGTGTAAAATTAAACAATGAAACACATAAAATTTTATATTCGTCCTGGAGCGGACTGGGCCAGTGCACCCTCACGGGTGATAGGACTTACACCCTCATTAGCTATAGGACTTATGTCCTCCAATAATCCAAAGTGTATGCCCTTTGAGAGGGCCCAGTCCGCCCCTGCATTCATCAAAGTAAAGTGATTGTGTCCCATATGCTTTTGAAAACAATTCAATGTTTTAATTTTTCCTCTCTTTCATTTTTTTTTCTCTTCATTTGCTCAGTTTTCTCCTTGTTTTATTTAAAATTAATTATTTTTATGCCATTTTGCCGTCTTTAAAATTTTGCTACCCTAAGTGGTTGCCTACTCTGGCCGAATGGTAGAAACGGCCCTGCATCTAGCTTAGTGGTTTTCAAACTTTTTATCCCACAGAATCCTTTTCTTATGATATGCCTGGCCATGGAACCCCCTCTATAAATATTTAAGGAAAACTTAAAGAGCTATTATTTATCAGTGTTTGAACATAGGCATAAAAATAGGTAATGTTTGCATAAATCAGTATAAAACAAGGGTCACCAAACTTCTTTGAAAGTCGACTCCTTTAAGAATTTCTTGATATTTTATCTCTCCCTCTGTTTTACCATTATGTAACTATATACTAGGACAAGCAAAAAAGCATCTGTTATGTATAATTAATATATACTAGATTGAATATAACATATAAAGCAGTAATGAACTTAAATTTATCATATATATAGTCATATATGAATTTATATTGTAATCAGTAATTATATATCATAATATATACATACCAGCATATTATGTAGTAGTGGAACAAAACATATCCCTTTGTCGTTAAGGCTTAGTGTCAAAGGGAGACGTTTTTGATGTTCTTCTTAATATTACATATTTAATAGGTGGGATAAATATTATATAAAATTCAGTTGAGATAACAATTATACAATATTCTTTATACATATGAAAATAAGGCTTTAATATTAACTTAGTAAACAATTCACTAACATTGTCAATGTGAGGGAGGGGCTTTGTAACTCTTGACAAGATTAGCAATGCTAGGTTCAAATTAGTTTCAACTTTAAACCACCTACAAATAATTCTATGTCTAGTTTATTTTTTTTTTGTTTCATTAAAATGTAATTAACATGACTGAAACCAGCTTCAACCATGTGCATGCTTGGAAAAGCAAGTAAAAGAAAGGGAGTACCATTTCAGAAATTTTTGGATATTTTTCTACAACATTTATATTTGTCCAAAAGTAACTTAATCCTATTTTTAATAAGTGTGTTAGACACCCAATCAACCCTGAACTAGTAGTGCCATGGAATTCCAGAAAGAAGTGAAGCTGATTCAGTGGCTGGATCTTCTTCTCCTCTCCTCTCCTGTCTCTCACCCTCGTCAATGAATAAAAATAATATATATGTTTCAAGGCTGCACACAAGGGGGAGGGGGGCAAATTTGCGTGTGAACCTCCATCTGTGAAATATTATCCCCCATGAGAGTTTAGCCAGTGAAATTTGCATTGGGATATTGAACTATTGGGCCTATAGGGAATTTGGCCATCCTCCCTCACATTTAGAAATCTTGCTCATGGGCCTGATATGTTTTACGGACATATGGGGAGACAAAAATATGTAATAGTACTAAGTACTTATTTTCCCAATGTTTTTTCATTTCTTGGGCGTAACTGCGTAGCAATCCCAATGCACCAAGCTCTGACTATGTCACCAAAGACAGTAACTTCCTTCCTGGATGTCATGACTTTTAAATTGCTTTAATAAAATTCAGAAGGGAAGTTCTAAATATGTTCTAATGTATGGGGTAATTCACAGTATTCGTAATGTAGCACACAGACTCAGTAGATTAAAAATTAAAGATTAAAAATATGCAATTGTGATTAAATTTGGACCACTTTTAAATAAAAAAAATTGAAAGCTATTATTTATTTTAATTTTTCACATATATCATATGATATACACTCTTATTTCTTTGAAATGACATATTTTTCCTACATTTCCAGCTTCCACTTTTTTTTTTTCAGTAGTTTGATACTAATTTTTTTAATTATAACTTTAAATCAGAGATGAAGGGTTGTCCCCCTCTGCCAAGTGTGGATACAATGGGATTCCAGGGGTCATGACCTCCAATAATTGTCGTATTTGAGTCCCTATTGTGGTATACTGAAAATAACTTAGATTCATAATTTTCTATTTTTAGTTCAGGAAACAGTCTGTTCGCTATGATTTTCACATTCCTTACTAGTAACACAACACAGGAGACTTGTAGCTATCTGAACCATGTAGGAAATAAAAAAAAATTAATTGCTTTACTTTTGTTCTAAATATAGGCCTATCGTTAATTTTCATACATTTTCTGCTGTCTTCTTTCATCTCTCTCTCTCTCTTTCTCACACTTTGTTTTCTTTTTTCAGAAGGCATTTTTAATTTGTTTGTACACACTGTTCAATTTTCACATTAAGCATCAAAACTTAACGTTTTTACACGATCTTGTACACTTAGAAAAAGTGAAAGCTTAAAAGATATTTCCAATTTAAAG
>QLNU02010656.1:0-10508 GCA_006491805.2 Dysdera silvatica
TTTACAGATGATTTTTCAGCTGATAAATTGGAATAAAAATAAATGGTGAATATTTAAATCATCTGCGGTTTGCTGATGACATTGTTATTTTTTTTCAACGAACCCATCAGAACTCCAAGACATGGTGCAGAAACTCTCAAATAGAAGTAAAGAAGTTGGACTCAAGATGAACCTACAAAAAACTAAAATCATGTTCAATAATTTCGTAGAGGAAACAGAAGTACAAGTTGACAACATTGAGCTAGAAATTGCTGATTCATATATTTACCTTGGCCAGCTGATTTCAATGGATGGCAACATTATGAAAGAAGACATGGAGTCTAACTGTTGGAGCAATACGAAAGTTACAGACAACGCAAAGGAGCATGGAGAGGTGCATGCTTGGAATAACTAGGAGAGATCGAAAAAGAAACACTTGGGTGAGAGAGCAAACTAGAGTAGAGGACATCATTGTTAAAGTAAAAGGGCTGAAATGGCGATGGGCTGGGCATATTGCAAGAAGAACTGATCAACGATGGACAACAGAAATTCTGAACTGGATTCCAAGAGACCACCGAAGACCTAGAAAACGTCCTCAAACTAGATGGGTGGATGAAATAAGAAAACAGGTTGGGGTGACGTGGAAGCGAATTGCTCAGGATAGACTTGTGTGGAAAGCATTTGGAGAGACCTTCATCCAGCAGTGGATAGATAATGGTTGAATATGATGATGATGATGATATATATCGTTATATAGATATCGCTACAATCAATATCGAATGAAAAATATCGGTATCTTACCCCTATCGGTAATATCGTAACATCCCATAATGACTAGACGAATTATTTAATAAAATGAGATATAGATGGCGCACCAAAGCAACATAAACGAGTTACGATTAACTTATTTTAAATATAATTAGTTAAGTTAGATTAACCTTTGTACAGCTGCGTCGAAACATTTATTTAAAAAAAAGAAGAAATAAAGAAAAATAAACTGAAAATTCTTTGTCATATCAGTTTAGCCACCAGTAATTGCTTTGTTATAAATTTGTATATATATATATACAATGGTTCAGTTTTTTTCAACATTTGATTGAAAATCTGGTTATGAGTAGTAAACACAACCTTCCTTCGTGCGATGGTTGTGGCTATTGTAAGATAAGCAGAACGAGGCTTTAAACATCCGAAATTTGCTGCCTCTTGATGGCCAGCAGGTTTGGGGATGGCAATATTTGATATTTATTTATCCAACTCTACCTGATTATTCTGCCATCTATCGGCATCTAAGGGAAACTAAAATTATATAGGTTTTTAAAAAAAAAAAAGATACTGTTTGCGAAGCGGAAATAAAACAATAGGACGCTATTTATATGAAGCCTACATTTTAAACCAATAGATGGCGCCAATATAATAATATTACTTCAGTGTTTCCTCATATTATTAAATAGTTTCTAGAAATATTATAATTTTTAAAAAATTTATTTTTAGAATTTGCGATCTTATCTTACTTCAGATTCTGGGCTACGCTACGGAAGGGATTTTAACCATGGGCGCCTATATGAGTACTCCTGCAAGGGCGGATACAGGATGATATTTGTGGGGGGCGGTTTCATGGGCCGTCACCGGGAAAATTTTTAATTTTGGCGTGTTAAATAGTTTAGGTAAATGTTGTTATATTAATGTTGACTGCTGATGTTTTAATAGAGTCAAAGGCCTTCTCATAGTCAATAAATGTCACACACAATGGAAGTTCATATTCATGTGTTCTTTCAATTAATTCTCTTAATACTTGAATATGGTCCACTGTACTGAATCCACTTCGAAATCCAGCTTGTTCTCTTGGTTGAGCTGCATCTAATTTTTTCTGCAGGCGATGTGTTAGTACTTTTGTGAAGATTTTATATATAGCAGGTAACAAGCTAATTGGTCGGTAATTTTTCAAATCCTCTTTATCACCTTTTTTATGCAAAAGAATTACTGTTGCAGAATCCCATTGGTTTGGTATGTTACCACTGTTAAGACATTTGGTAAAGAATTTTGCAAGTATGTCTTCTACATGTTCTCCAGCTTCTTTTAGGATATCCAATGTAATACCATCATCACCAGGGTCTCTTCCTTTCTTCATACATTTTATTGCAACTTCTTTCTTTGATGAAACTTCTTCTTTTAGCTGTTTCTTCGACTATTTCAGTGTCTTCGTTTAATTCACAGTTACTTTCGTATAGGTTTTTGTAGAATTCTTCAACTCTTCTAAGTACTCCTTCCCTACTTCTTGTTACAGTGCCATCCTCTCCTTTTAATGCAATGATGTGTTGCTTCCCAACAGATAAACTTCCTTTAACAACCCTAAGGCACTTGTTATTTTCAATGGCTTCCTTTACTAGCTCACAGTTGAATTTTCTTATGTCTTCTTTCATGCTTTTGCGCAGAGTTTTACAAAGTTCTACGTGTTCAATTCCGGAACTGGTATTTCGATCGTTCACATTCATATCTCTTCGCCTTTTCATGAACTGTTTCGTCTTCTCAGATAATTTGCTATTGTGCTTTTTACAGGTTACACCACCAATTTCCCCAGCAGTTTCAACTATTGTCTTAACAATGTTTTCATTTGCTTCTGAGATATCAATTTCTTCAATAAGTCCTTCCAGTGCAGAAAAGCGATTTTTTAATTCCAACTTGAATGCCTCAATATTTGCTTTCAGTTTCATTAAATCCACCCTCTTACTTAAGAATTTTATGAAGAAATCAAACAGTTGCATACCAAAGGGAAACAACATATCAAGCTCATCATGGGGATTTCAATGCAAGAATTGGACAACAGGAACAAGGAGAGACATCGGTTGGTAAATACGGATACGGGGAAAGGAATGAACGTGGCGATCAACTCATCGAATTTGCCGAAGCTGAAAATCTTAGCATCATGAATTCATTTTTTAAGAAGAAACCGCAAAGAAAATGGACATGGAAACACCCCAATGGAGGAACCAGCGAAATTGACTATATACTGGCAAACAAGAAATCAATTATTGAAGATTGCAGCGTACTGAACAGATTTAATACTGGAAGTGATCATCGAATGGTGAGATGTAAAATGCACTTAAATACTAAATTAGAAAGACAGAAGCTCATTAGGAAACAAGTAAGTAAGAGGGTGGATTTAATGAAACTGAAAGCAAATACCGAGGCATTCAAGTTGGAATTAAAAAATCGCTTTTCTGCACTGGAAGGACTTATTGAAGAAATTGATATCTCAGAAGCAAATGAAAACATTGTTAAGACAATAGTTGAAACTGCTGGGGAAATTGGTGGTGTAACCTGTAAAAAGCACAATAGCAAATTATCTGAGAAGACGAAACAGCTCATGAAAAGGCGAAGAGATATGAAGGTGGACAATCGAAATACCAGTTCCAGGATTGAGTACATAGAACTTTGTAAAACTCTGCGCAAAAGCATGAAAGAAGACATAAGAAAATTCAACTGTGAGCTAGTAAGGAAAGCCATTGAAAATAACAAGAGCCTTAGGGTTGTTAAAGGAAGTTTATCTGTTGGGAAGAAACACATCATTGCATTAAAAGGAGAGGATGGCACCGTAACAAGAAATAGGGAAGAAATACTTAGAAGAGTTGAAGAATTCTACAAAAATCTATACGAAAGTAACAGTGAATTAAACGAAGACTCTGAGATAGTCGAAGGAACAGCTCCTAAAATCTTAAAAGAAGAAGTTTCATTTGCAATAAAAAGCATGAAGAAAGGAAGAGCCCCTGGTGATGATGGTATTACATTAGATATCCTAAAAGAAGCTGGAGAATATGTAGAAGACATACTTGCAAAATTCTTTACCAAATGTCTTAACAGCGGTAACATACCAAACCAATGGGATTCTGCAACAGTAATTCTTTTGCATAAAAAAGGTGATAAAGAGGATTTAAAAAATTACCGACCAATTAGCTTGTTACCTGCTATTTATAAAATCTTCACAAAAGTGCTAACACATCGCCTGCAGAAAAAATTAGATGCAGCTCAACCAAGAGAACAAGCTGGATTTCGAAGTGGATTCAGTACAGTGGACCATATTCAAGTATTAAGAGAATTAATTGAAAGAACACATGAATATGAACTTCCATTGTGTGTTGCATTTATTGACTATGAGAAGGCCTTTGACTCTATTAAAACATCAGCAGTCATCAACTCTTTAAGATCAACAGACATTGAGGATGTGTACATTGACATATTGAAACGTGTGTATAAAAATGCAAGTGCAAAATTTCGGTTACATAAAGATACCAAAACTATCAAAATTGGTAAAGGTGTGAGGCAGGGAGATACCATTTCTCCAAAACTTTTTACTTCAGCTTTACAGATGATTTTTCATCAAATAAATTGGAATAACAGGGGAATAAAAATAAATGGTGAATATTTAAATCATTTGCGGTTTGCTGATGACATTGTTATTTTTTCAACGGACCCATTAGAACTCCAAGACATGGTACAAGAGCTCTCAACTAGAAGTGAAGAAGTTGGACTCAAGATGAACCTACAAAAAACTAAGATCATGTTCAATAATTTTGTAGAGGAAACAAAAATACAAGTTGACAACACTGAGCTAGAAATTGCTGATTCATATATTTACCTTGGCCAGCTGATTTCAATGGATGGCAACATTATGAAAGAACTCAACAGACGTATTAAACTTGGCTGGAGTGCATTTGGAAGAAACAGTTTTATCCTGAAGGGGAAATTGCCTTTGTGTCTAAAAAGAAAAGTCTTCAACCAGTGTGTATTGCCAGTCCTCTCTTATGGATCAGAGACATGGAGTCTAACAGTTGGAGCAATACGAAAGTTACAGACAACGCAAAGGAGCATGGAGAGGTGCATGCTTGGAATAACTAGGAGAGATCGAAAAAGAAACACTTGGGTGAGAGGGTTATTTCAGTCGACTATTTCAATGTCTTCGTTTAATTCACTGTTACTTTCGTATAGATTTTTGTAGAATTCTTCAACTCTTCTAAGTATTTCTTCCCTATTTCTTGTTACGGTGCCATCCTCTCCTTTTAATGCAATGATGTGTTTCTTCCCAACAGATAAACTTCCTTTAACAACCCTAAGGCTCTTGTTATTTTCAATGGCTTCCTTTACTAGCTCACAGTTGAATTTTCTTATGTCTTCTTTCATGCTTTTGCGCAGAGTTTTACAAAGTTCTATGTACTCAATCCTGGAACTGGTATTTCGATTGTCCACCTTCATATCTCTTCGCCTTTTCATGAGCTGTTTCGTCTTCTCAGATAATTTGCTATTGTGCTTTTTACAGGTTACACCACCAATTTCCCCAGCAGTTTCAACTATTGTCTTAACAATGTTTTCATTTGCTTCTGAGATATCACTTTCATCAATAAGTCCTTCCAGTGCAGAAAAGCGATTTTTTAATTCCAACTTGAATGCCTCGGTATTTACTTTCAGTTTCATTAGATCCACCCTCTTACTTACTTGTTTCCTAATGAGCTTCTGTCGTTCTAATTTAGTATTTAAGTGCACTTTACATCTCACCATTCGATGATCACTTCCAGTATTAAATCTGTTCAGTACACTGCAATCTTCAATAATTGATTTCTTGTTTGCCAGGATATAGTCAATTTCACTAGTTCCCCCATTTGGGTGTTTCCATGTCCATTTTCTTTGCGGTTTCTTCTTAAAAAATGAATTCATGATGCTAAGGTTTTCAGCTTCTGCAAATTCGATGAGTTGATCGCCACGTTCATTCCTTTCCCCATATCCGTATTTACCAACCGATGTCTCTCCTTGTTCCTGTTGTCCAATTCTTGCATTGAAATCCCCCATGATGAGCTTGATATGTTGTTTCCCTTTGGTGTGTAACTCTTTGATTTCTTCATAAAATTCTTCAACCTCTTCGTCGGTATGGCTTGATGTTGGTGCATATACCTGTACTATCTGAAGTTGGTATCGCTGGGTTAGTTGAACAACGAGCCTCGCTGCTCGATCTGATGTACTTTCAACTTCCAGAAGACAGTCTTTAATTCTTTTGTTGATTAAGAAGCCAACACCACTTGTTCTTCCAGTTTCCGTTCCTCTATAATAAAACAAATGTCCACTTTTAAGTTCCACCAACTCTTCACCTTTTCTTCTAACTTCACTGAGTCCTACAATGTCCCATTTGATCTTGTCTAGTTCCTCTTCCAATTCCTGAAGTTTTGCTTCAGAAGCAAGGGATCGTCCATTAAACGTAGCCAAGGTCAATAACAAACGGCAGCCTGGGCCATTCCAGTGATTCTTAGCACCCCCTGCTTTCATGCCACACTGACCGCTGCCTTGATCAGGAGCACTCCAGCACCTGGAGACTAGGGGCCATGGTTTCTGGTGTGTCAACATAATGGAGGAATTAGCCATAATTTCACCACGCTGGCTAGACGGGTTGGTGAATTAGCCCTCCCCTTCCGCCTTTCTATCCGTGCAGCAAATATTAATTTGCCACATAAATAGAAAGCTCAGCCTGCACCACTTGAAGGCGGGGTAGGACACTAGGTTACTGGCCTGGCCGGTTCCACACATCGTCACATACGTTCAGCGTGTGGGTCTCCTTCCAGTTAGATACCAGCAACCCTTTTGCAGGCCATATATATATATATATAGGCGTAACTAGCCTCACAGTCTAAGAGTGCTAATTTTTTCTAAAGGGGGTTAAAGCTATTACCTTAATGGTATTTAATTGAATAAGAAAATTTCTAGGGGAGTGATAAGGATCACTATCCCCCACTCCCTAGTTACGCTAATAACTATACAGTGTGTAAGATAATTTCGTTTTCACATCTTTTGACCCGCCTACTGAAAAAAAGGACATAGTGTCCCGTGATAAAAACTAATTGAGAACCACTGCACTAAACCAACTTCTTGTATGCGTCGCCAAAGGCATTGATTAAAGTGAAAATTCCATCCATTCGCTTTCACTTCATTGCCTTTAACTGATAAAATTACACGAAAGATCATTCATAGTATTTTAAAAAATTACATAAAAAATAAGCTTTTTAACACTGATATTTGGCTATGGTTTAGAAGAATTGGCGATATTGACATGAAGTATAAATGTTTCATCAAAAAAAAATTTCAAACAAAATTGTTCTGAATAAAATCAAAATTGATGTTAACACATCAAAATGAAATTTTAAAAATTCAGTTTTTGGTGTATAACCAATTAAGTGCCGAATACTATCTTCCTATGTTGCAATATCCTTGGTGTACACGTAACTACACTCCTAATGAAACCATTTAATTCAAAAATATTGACGAAATATCTTTTCGCTTAATTGACACGATTTTCAGTGATAATGAATGTAATTTACATCTTTCTTTAAAATGCAGCCATTGTAAGGTACAATAACTAGCCCTGAAAATGGATGGCGCTCCAGCGTCGAGCCCATACCCGGCGTTTGGTTCATCCCACAGCGCCAGTTCTGCTTACCAAAAGTGGCCCACTGGGCGCTCACATCCGAAACGTCCGGGCTTCAGTCATGCAAGCCGGACTTCTCACCCATTTAAAGTTTGAGAATAGGTTGAGGTCGTTTCGGCCCCAAGGCCTCTAATCATTCGCTTTACCGGATGAGACTGATTCTCCGAGCTCTATTTTTTAAGTCACAATATGCTTCGAACACTTTTATGAAAAGTATAATTACCATACTTAATAATTTTATTAAATATGAAAATTATTAAGTATATAAATTCCCCCACGAAAACTCACAAAAAACTTTCCTTGGTGGCTTTATGTGTTGACCATTATTTGGCAATTGTGTTATCCCTGAGAAGGGTAATAATATCTTACAGCAGGTGTCTTCAACGTTTTTCAATGCAAGGGCAAATTTTGTTTACTTTTATTGACTAGCGGGCCGCACTAGTGTACCATAATATCAAGACTGAACAAAGGTGGTTTATCAGGGGGGAGTCCATCCCTGAATCCAACTGTTGTCGTTTTTTCTTAAGTTTCTGTATTGGTTTTGCGCGCCCAACCAAAAATATTTTCTGCGTCCGTCCCTTGGCCTGAATGTATATATTACAAATGTAAAATACGCATTGAAGAATAAAACATTTGCAATGCTCTTAATTATTAATATATAAAGCGAAATCAAATCTTTTAATAAGATTTTTGACACCTCTTATTTTAACAAGCCTGTCAATATCAGGTTTTATTTTTGCTGTTGCAACACTATGAGTGTATTCAAAGTGTGAACGTTAGTTATTCTGCTCCCAACTTTTAATTTTAATAAATTTTTTTGCCGCTTTTATGAAGATAATTGAGTTGGAAATTCAACGGTATCCGTACGTTGTACATAATAATGTTGCGCCTACAAAATCAAAATAAATAAAATAAATGATTATCTAGGAAAAAACGTTTTTCTATAATTAACTATAATTTGCTTCATTTTAACATTTCAGGTGTCTTATTGTACCAGATAATCTGATAATGAAATTTAAATTATACTTGAATCCTTTGAAATGTGTGCCGGTTATTCGATTTAAAATTTTTGGAATCTCCAATGATTTTTCAAGTCGCCTTCTATGCTGTTAGTTAAGTATAAAATTCTTATATTTATAACTATACATTATTCCATTTTTTTCTTACTCGTATATGTATGGATCCTAGCAATATGTTTCACATGTGCCTCACATTAGCTAAGGACGGCCCTGCATCTGTATATAATAATAGCAACAGCAATTAAATTAAAAAATAATATGCGAAATTCTACGTTGCGAACATTGTGCGATACATTAAAATTAAAACACAGAAAAGCAAAAAGTTGGAAAAGGGATAAATTTTGACTCGCATTTTGTGAGAAAAACAAAGAAATAACTCTTAAACTGAACTCTATAACCGAATAAAAATGGAGATTTGAAAATAAAATGCGGGTGAAGCTGCCATTTAAAGAAATGTTTTATGTGCAATAAATTCTCCAAAAGGGACGCAAAACCATTAGCTAGTGTCCCGGAAGGAAAATTAGATTTTTTCGGTGTATGCAGAGACATTTACACACGAATCGCCAACTCCCTGTTTTATCCAGCTTTTTCCAGTTATTGGAAATTTCCGGAACATCCAATCTCTTTAACAGCTTCCATTATTTCCTTTTTCTACTATTTCGCTTTGTCCCGGATAAAAATTGGGACATGCTGAAAACATCAATATTGTTTGGTAATTACATTCTTATTCAATCTGCACTAGCTGTTGATATTAAAAATAATCTTGTGGTATTAAAAAATGCTCTTATGGTACTAAAATACTATTATTAGCATTAAAATTATACTATTAGTATTGAAATATCATATAACTATAAAAATTCTGCATTATCAAAATTATTATATTATTGAAATAATATTATACAGTAGTATTAAAATACTATTATTGTACTAAAATATTACTATAGTATTGAAAATAGTAACGTCATGTGTGTGGTTCTCAATGGAAGAATTTTTAATGGATGTTTAGGTAGTACCGTTGAACTTCGTAAATGCGAGCATTCTGAACGATAATTATTTTTAACACAAACTGTTTCCTGAATCTCTCTCAAATCCTGTAGGTATAGTAATGGGATCCTATCGTTTCCGGATGAGAAACGCTAACTGCTTTTAACATGAACAAAATTTTTGCCACCGCGAGTGTTCGTATTGACGAGATTTCCGACAGTAAGTTTCCACGAAATTTCAGTAGACTTCTGAATTTGTGTTCTCACCAAATGGCTGTGTGAGACTGATTCCCTTCTTCCAGTTTTCAAATATTAACTACTGATATCATACAAATATGAGTTGCAGATGCCATTAAAATATCATAATACATGATGTTTATACAGTAGCGCACCCAGAATATTTCCATAAGGGAGGGGACAGTTATGCGAGGAATTTTTAGTAGCCTGGCCAGGGGCCATATCAATTACGTTTTTTCTTCCCTTCATTTATCATTTATTAATACTATAATAATAAACATTTTATTCAGACAAGTGTTATGACATTACAAATTGAATATTTCTGAGGAGTGAGGACATAAAATAGTAACATAAAACAGTGAAATAATATGGGAAAAGGTAAGTATGAACATTAAACCTGAAAATGTATAATGATTCTATAAATATATTATAATTACATTATAGCAGTACTATTGAGTATTGAGTAAAAAAAGTATTGTAATGCCAGACGGCCTGTCCGGGCAGCAGTGGGAAAAGACTGTGGGGTCTGACAAAGCCCACGCTGTCAAGGCCGAGTGGGCATTGCGTAAATTGTGTGAAGTGCATTATTGGGATTAGATGGAATACAAATAAGTTAATTAAAATAACCGAAGTAAGATGAGGAGGTATAAAGGAAAAAAAATTAAATCATGAGTTAGTTAAAAGAGTACGAAGTTGTTTCTTGAATTGTATTCGTGTGTTACAAGATCTGAGCTCAAGAGTAAAAGAATTCCATAATCTTGGACCCATTGAGCCAATACGAGACAATCCAAGATTAGTCATAGATAGACATAAGAAGGTCTTAATTGA